>NQII01000664.1:0-26178 GCA_002778355.1 Clitarchus hookeri
TATTCGTCATCCCTTCCATTATCTTGCTGAGATTCGTCTCTAGGCTGCCTACGCTCTCCAGCTGCGTGCGTAATGCGGTTAGCATAGCCGAACCTGCACCTGACGCATTAAGGTGGTCGTCTAGTTTCGAGGAGAGTATTGTAAACTTCTTAATGTCGAAAAGCGAGAGCTGTGTCTTCACTGCTGTGAGCTTGGCGTCCACACCGCTAAGTTTATCTGCGCTCTCTGTTGCTATACGTAGATTATCTCTCAATGTTGCAGCCAGCGTCGTAAGGGACCTGTAGTCAACGCGATCGCCTAAATCTACCAGTTGTGCCTCTACAGCAGGAAGCTTGCTAGCTACCACGCTCTGCATGTTATTCGTCAGTGTCTGGAAATGTTTTGTCGTGGTGAGGGACATCGTACTGATGGCCCCTAGGTTCGTGTCTAGTTTCTTACTTATTGCTTCCAGCACGGTTGTGTCGTTAAGGGGACTGCCTAGTTTCGCGGCGAGAACTCGCACCCGCTCGCCCACGTCGTCCGTGGCTTTGTCATTAATGAGACTGTCTACTTTCGCAGCGAGACTGCTAACCTGATCGCTTACATCGTTCATTTTCTTCTCCATAGCTGCGAACGCGCCGCCTAACGTGCCAAGTTTCCCTACATCGCCGGCTACGTTGCTCAGCCCGGCGTCCAGCTTGGTGTATAGTACGTTCGTGTTGGCGAACATACGACCTTCCATGGCTATGAGATTTGAGTCTAGCTTTGGGGGGATCACACACTCCGTCTTTACATTAAGGTACCCGTCCAGTAATGCAGTGAGGCCTGCTAGCACTCTCGCGCTCCCTTGCTCACCCGCGTCCGTGATTTTCTTCTCCACCGCCGATATTCGCGCTCCTAACACGTTCAGTTTAAGTACGTCATCGGATAGTTTGTGCAGCTGGGCCTCCATATTGGTGGCCAGTATGTTTGTGGTGCCGGCCAACCTGCCTTCCACGACATCGAGCGCGTCCCCGGTTGTTACGGAGGTCAGATGGGATACCTTATCGATTAAAGTGCCGAGCCTCAAATCCATGTTCGTGGTAAGTATATTAGTATCGAAGAGACGACCTTCCACCGTGGCGAGCTTCCCCCCCACCTCGGCCAGTTGCTTAATATCGTCGGCCATTGGCGTAATTCGCTTGACACGGTCGTATGCACACTGCTGGCTATTCTCTCTCCCACACCGCTCAGGGCTGTCTCTATGGCCGTGATTCGTGCCATGCCGGACAATAAGGTTCGTAGGTGTGTCTCGATACTGGTCTGTAGTGTTGCTACTGTCCTCATTCGTGCCATTCCGGCAATTACTGTACGCAACTGCGTCTCTATATTGGATTGAAGTGTAGCCACTGGTCGCAACGCCTCCGTGGTAACACTTCGGACGAAGGAGACGTTCGTAGCGTCACTGTTGTGTTTCGCGCCACCTAAATTCTTTGCTCGTTTTCCCCCGAAACGACAGTTCCCGTCGTTAGTAGATATAATACAGCTATCCGGCGTCCGCTTCAGGCCGCTATGGCCGAACTTGGATACTGAGTAGCTCATACTTCACTGATGTACTATAATGAACTGATCGAAACCCCTACGGTACCGTCCCTTTTCACGTGGAAAATCTTTTGCTATAACTAGAAACCCATGAGGGTCGTGCCAGCAACATGCACACAGGTCCTTAAATTTGTCGAATGTCATGTCTGTGTTCACGTGGTCCGAGTAGACGTGGCGTAAATTCAGGTCGTCCATGCGAAAGAGGACTAGGAAATTTGCATTGTCTCGTAGCAGCTGTTTAGGCATGCGTGAATATGTTTGGCATAGGTATATAGAATCTACTGCTACGTGGCGTCCCATGCTGAAATACTGCTGCATTGTCGCCTGTTTCTCGCACGCTACATCATCGAATATAAACACGGAATTTGGTAACGCCTCGCTTGGCTGCACGACCGCGTCTTTGTCGCTACATGGAAAGTATTGGAGGCCTGCAACTGCTTGTAGTATTTGTGCTAGTCGTACGTACTTTGGCTGGTGAATGGACTTAGAGTAAAGATATATGTTTTCAAAACGCAAGCCATTCGGTTCCTCTAATAAACTAATGAGGACGCAAGTTTTCCCGCAGTTGCTCGGTCCTGCTATGATTCCTCGTACGGTGTCCGGTAATAACTTCCCATGTCGGAATTTAAACACTTTCGTTTCATCTTCGTCGACGTCACTGATGCGGACCGGAAGCGTGGTTGTCTGCGGCACGATCTCCATCGCACTGATATGCGAATCCGTTAATCGCTAATATTTATAATATTTATGAGAGTTATTGTTTGTCCTGGACAATCTCTGTTATGTACCGGGTGTGTGTGTGTGTGACGTGTCCTGCCACTTCGCTCTTGGGCGCGGACGCAGACGGACGTGTGTGTAAGTATGCTGCTGCTGGGAGGGCCGCGTGCAGGCGTGGTACACACGTGGGGGATATTTTTTCTATCTTGTTCTCGTCACCTTCGCGGCGAAGGACAGCAGGCCTCCTCCGTTTGGGTGTGTCTGCATGTGGTACACACGTGGAGGATATTTTTATATCTTGTTCTCGTAACCTTCGCAGCGAAGAACAGCCAGCCGGCTCCGTTTGGGGGTCACCGATATTTCGGTTCGTGTCGCAAGAGCCAGCGACACCGTGGCGTCGGCCTAGGGATTCTAAACTTCCCCTTCGGGGGACGGCCATCTTGGCGGTCAGCGACACCTTGGCGTCGGCCTAGGGATTCTCTTCTGGGCGGCCATCTTGGCGGCCATCTTGGTGGTCAGCGAAACCTTGGCGTCGGCCTAGGGATTCTCTTCGGGGCGGCCATCTTGGCGGCCAGCGTGGCATCGGCCTAGGGATTCTAAACTTCCCCTTCGGGGGGTGGCCATCTTGGCGGCCAGCGACACCTTGGCGTCGGCCTAGGGATTCTCTTCGGGGGCGGCCATCTTGGCAGCCAGCATCATCTTCCGCAACCAACATGGCGTCGGCCTAGGGATTCGAAAATGGCAGCTAGAAAATGTTCGGGAACAAATAATTTTTTTGGAACTTTTGAAAAGTTGAAACTTTTCATAAGTTCATTTTAAAACTAATTTTTAAAATTTATTTTGTGAAAAAAGAATTTCTAAAAATTTATTTTTTTAAATAAATTTTTTGCAATTTTTGCAAATTTTTTGCACGTTTTGGCACTGGCTGCCAAGATGGCCGCCCCCAAAGTGGAATGCAAACGCATGAAGTTTGTAATTTCCTTACCAAGCTTCTCAAGGTCGAATCCCGAATCCCTGTCATGATGCTGCGTTAGAAGCCTCTATTTATAACTACTTATGTATCAGAGTAAACTTGATGAAGTTGGACTTGCTCTATGGCCGGTATTCCAGAAGGTTTTTATAAGGGTTTGGGTTAAGATTAAGTCATGTTTGGGTTAAGATTAAGTCATGTACAGGCCCTACCAGTTATCCATAACGTTATAATGCCAGTTAATTCCTTAGTTAAGCCACAGCCAATGCCGTAATCGTAATACTCTGAATTTGGTGATTTGGCGCAAAGAAACCTTGCGCATGCGCAGACTGTGTATCATTTCGCCGGAGCCGGTAGCGTGACGAACAGTACGACGTGTCCAGGTTTGTTACACGCCGCGATGTAATTATAAAAAAATTAAGAACCACCCACAGTGCAATTGTTTTGCAAATAAAAATTGTTGTCGGCAACAATACTGTGTAATTTTTACGACATGTTTTGAAAGTTTATTTTATTATAAGCAACGCAAAAAGTGTAATCGCTGGAAGAATACATAATTTTATTTTTTCAGACTCGCCTAGTAAGAGCCGTGTTAGCCCAAGTGGTAGAACATCCGACTACAGCTAGAAACGTTTTGGTTCAAATCCCAGTCGGTGCAATTTTTTCATGAATTTAAAATTAACCAAAGTTTTCATATTTCCACACATATTGTGTTGGTTAAAGTATATTTATTTTGATCTCTTCGCCAAGTAATAAAATACCTAATGATATATTGTTAACGGTACAATATAATAATTATTTCACAATAGGGCTTTTTTTATTTGTGATAATTACATTTCTGAGAATTTATTCAACAGAACAAACTATTGACGTACTAAAGTAATTTCGCGTTTCTAGTATAACGTGTATTGTGCAAAAATAGATATGAGACCGTCTGCAACAATGCCGGCGAGACGAGTTACAACACGGAGGTTGCGTTGGCTTTTAAACTATTTACATTAGTTACAAAGCTGTGTTTCTAATGTTTCTACCTTTTCGCGGATGCCTATATGTAGGACAGTGTGTGTCGTGTCGGTTGCAGAAGTGATGTGTGTGTCCGAAATGGCGTTGACCCACGAGGTAGCCTTTCTATTGGTTTCGTACGTGACCGCGAGAGCTGGATTCACAATGTTTACATATTTTAACCGTGAACAGCTGTTACGACTGTTGTAATTTTTAAGGTCACGTGTGTGTAACAACTCCTAACGTTTCCCTGATTGTTTGAAAATCAATTAATTAATTTGCCTGGCTGTATCTGTGATTTCAACATTTGTCACGGCTCAACAAGTTTCTGAAACTGCTGATGTCCAGCCAGTAAAACTCGTTTAATTAACGGGACTTCCTAGTAAAATGTTTTAAGCCAGCGCTCTTCAGTGCACCTGGCCAAGGGATTAGGGAAGCATTCTGCGCGCCGCCGAGCGGGCAGGGTGGGATGCGCGCTGAGTCAGTCTACCTGCTGCGTTCAGGAAGGATAGTTCAACGCTGGGACCTCTGGAAAGGATACGGTCTAGGGCTCGCTGCAGTGCTTGGGAGAAAGTACCTCCCGCCATTGAAAAACTTTTATACCCAACTCGCCATTCCTTGAACATTATTAAGAGTCATTTGTTTTCAAAATGTCCCTACAAATCAGATGTTCTGTGAGGCAGTGCTGTTGTGATTGTATTATCTTATCTTAGTTGGTAATATTTTACTGTCAAAGAAGGGAAAACAAAATATTAATGATCGTAGGAAAATGCTGAGCAAAAAGTAGTAGCCATGCAATTTTGCCTCAGAGAAATGTTTTGTTATTTGCTGAAAATATTTCAGACACAAAGGCCAAAAGAAACTGTATACTCTTTGTTAGTGTCGCATATATACTTTTAGTTGACTATTGATTTAACTG
This sequence comes from Clitarchus hookeri, assembly GCA_002778355.1. Lineage (NCBI taxonomy): Eukaryota > Metazoa > Arthropoda > Insecta > Phasmatodea > Phasmatidae > Clitarchus > Clitarchus hookeri. The sequence goes on from NQII01000664.1 coordinate 5,169, forward strand.
AGGTTTTCTAATTGCTACTTGTAAATCGCATTCAATAATACTAAAGGACCTGTAATTTCTTTAAATGTCGCAGGGTAAATATTTTTGAGGTGAATAATTTCACTCTCCAAGCTTGGTGTCAGGTCCTCAGAGTACATTTGAATCAATATTTTACATTTTTCTCTAATATCATCTATATTCTTATTGTGAAAATTTAGAATCTGTGAAAAAACAGAGCAGATATGATTCAAATGCTCAAATCTGTATTTGAATTCTGTTATCAGAGAGTCCATAATTATTAGGAAAACTTTCTTTTAAATTTAGTTTCAGGGTCAATGTCTTCGGAACATTCAATCTGGTGCTCTCTGTTAATTCGGCTGCCTCGTCGACGTTCGGATGGAAACTCTTCTGTAATACCTACATTCTGTGCAACGAGTTTGGCCTTTGAAAGTAGAGTTGGCCATTCCTCCCTCAGTGATTGCATTTCGTCTGTTAGGTTTTTGATATTTGCTGTAGCAATTTCCATTGTAATAGCCCTTAACTTTGCCGTATCTCCGGTTCCAAAGTTTTGGTTTCAGTTGATTTTTAACTAAGTAATTCATCAGCCTTATTAGAATCACAGTGACACACTACGGTTGAGTCATACACCTCGATGCTTGAACTTGTTGAAGCCATTTCTTCAGTTTTCCGTCTCTTCTCAAAAAATGTGAAAAGAAGATTTTTTCTTCCTTAGGTCATCGCTTATCTTTTATTTTTCTCGTTTATCTTTTCTCTTTTGTGCACCATATTTATTTTGAATCATTGTGTAGCAAAATGTGCAACTTGCACGAGGTTATAAACACAAATTACACAATTATTTTTGATCGTCAATACGCAAACTCGATAGAAAGGTGGGATTCATGTCGGGCGATCTTGGTGGCCAAATCATTCGCTGCAATTGTCCAGAATGTTCTTCAGACCAATCGCGAACAGTTGTGGCCCGGGGACATGGTGCATTGTCATCCTTAAAAATTCCATCGTTGTTTGGTTACATGAAGTCCATGAATGGCTGCAAGTGGTTTCCAAGTAGCTGAACATAACCCTTTCCAGTCAATGATCAGTTCAGTTGGACCAGAGGACCCAGTTCATTCCATGCAAAAAAAACAAGCCCTCACCATTATGGAGCCACCACCAGCTTGCACAGTTCCTTGTTGACAACTTGGGTCCATGGATTCGTGGGGTCTGCGCCATCAGTTCTTACCAACTGAAATCGGGACTCATCTGACCAAGCCACGGTTTTCCAGTCGTCTAGGGTCCAACCGATATGGTCACGAGCCCAGGAGAGGCGCTGCAGGCGATGTCGTGCTGTTAGTAAAGGGACTCGAGTCGGTCTTCTGCTGGCATAGCCCAGTACAGCCAAAGTTCACCGCACTGTCATAACGGACACGTCCGTCGTACGTCCCACATTGATTCCTGCAGTTATTTCACACAGTGTTGCTTGTATGTTAACACTGACCATTCTGCGCACTCGTCGTTGGTCTCGGTCATTAAGTGCAGGCGGTCGGCCACTGCGTTGTCCATGGTGGGAGGTTATGCTTGAAATAAGGTATTCTCGGCACATTCTTGACACTGTGGATCTCGGAATGTTGAATTCCCTAATCATTTCCGAAATGAAATGTCCCATGCGTCTAGCTCCAACTACCATTCCGCGTTCAAAGTCGGTTAATTCCCGTAGTGCGGCCATAATCACGCCAGAAACCTTTTCACATGAATCACTTGAATACAAATGAAAGCCCAACCAATGCACTGCCTATTTATACATTTTGTACGCGATACTACTGCCATCTGAATATTTGCATATTGCTATACCATGGCGTTTGTCACCTCTGTACCTTTTAGTCTAAAATGAAAAACCATTATTATAAATGTTTTAGTATGGAACAGGAGGTAATTTTATTCAAGAAACTAATTCTCTTTTTTTTTTATATGTAGAATGGTTTGTCACATAAGATTTCTGTTAACTGTCCTTCAAAAACACAAAATATTACCTTTATGTACTCGTGAAAACGTTATTTTGCAGGTTGAAAAATATGCAAATATATCAATAAATTTGGACGTCTTACAGACCGTAATGTAAGGAAAGCTTTCTAGCAATCCATAGCATTATGTTTAAAAAATAGTGTTATCAACAATAATATCAAACTTTGGCTAGCTAGTTTACGAATGGAATTAAGAAAATGGTATGTAACGGTGTGACGAATTCACCAGTCGAAGTCTAAAAGTGCAGCGTTCAAGCGGAAAAGAGGCAAACTATTTGGACGTTGCGAGAGATGTCAGAGTTTTTCGTTATGCGTAGCGGCTGCATTTCCCTACTTCGGCAACGCAGGAGTGGTAGAAAACCTCCTCTCGACAGTCGGGTCCGTGTTACACGAGCAAAAATGCAATACGGGCAATTTACTTCATGACGCATTCATCACGTACACTTATCTATATTTTGAAATATATTAACTGTTTCAATCGGAGCCAGCATATCTAACACGGGGAACTATACTTGTAGTGGTAACATAAGACTTAACAAGGGAAGTGAAACATTGTCTTGATTCTCTGTTGTGTCTTATATGTTTCTGTAAACTTCTTCCACGCGATCATATAAACATACTGTTACGCGCTGCAGCTCGCACCGGCCGCGAGATCCCGTTATGCGCTGTCCTGCTCTGTGGGAGGTGACCCATCTCGATCCCCCCCCCCCCCNTTTCTGCCTCGTCGTCATTGCTGCTAAGGGGATTACTGACAGCGGTGACGTAGATGGCGTCACAGCCCCTCCTTCCCCCAGCTGGAGAAGCCAGCGCAAGAATATTCTGAAAATTAGGACCCTCGGCGCAACGCGGCATTTAGAGAAATTTCTGGGGGGTGGCCAACGACCCTTTAAATATTACACCTGTCCAACGGCCGGGAGTCTTTGGCGGAGACCATCTGGCTGAGTGCGGTAGTTAAGTATAGTGCGGCGAGGGACGGGAGATAGTGAGACCTTCGTGGTGTGAGTGGACGGGAGGGCGTGAAACGTGACGAGTGAAGGCTACTGTGCGTGAGGGCGATCGGAGAATAGAACATTGCGGACTGGTGGGACCTGGAATGATTTTGAATTACTTAATTACGATTATTGCTTTGAGGTTATTGTATATTGTATTGATTGAAGTCATTGGCTGTAAACAGCAAGTTATATCAATTTATTGTGAGATGTTTAGTCGAGAGAATTTTGTTTGTACTTATGGAAAATGAAATTAGGAAATTATAATTAGCTCTTTTATTTAATTAAGACCTCCATAACTTAACGAACTTGGTTTAGCCTTCTGACTTTAAGAGAAAATTGTAACAATACATAGGCACCTGCAAGGGCATGTAACTAACAAGTGATGGTTCAAGCCCAGTCTATTGGGAAGCTACTAAATGTATAAGTGCCGAGATGATACTCTAAGTCGTATGAACCCACTAAAAGCGTAAAACCCTAAAGCAAAAAAAAAAATGTCAACAACAGAAAACAGATCATCGTCGCTCATAAAAAATTTGCTAAACCAAATGGTAAAAAAATATAAACATATGCCGTAAACATATGTAACAATGGTACAGTTGTTTCTTGCAGTGTAAAACTCTTATGTATTTCTCCTAACAGCACCACATGTACAATCATGTAATGTCTTTCCCCCATTTAATTTATTGTGCCTTGTTCTTACCTTTAGATTTCCAAAAAGTCAAACTTATGTTGGTTTACTTTACTCTCTGCCGAAATTCGTGTTACTGTTGATTCCGCAACTCCTGTTGGGGCACTTCTTGCTTCAATACGTTGTACGTCAGTTTATACAACTTACATTTTTTCANTGATTCCGCAACTCCTGTTGGGGCACTTCTTGCTTCAATACGTTGTACGTCAGTTTATACAACTTACATTTTTTCATCACCATATGTTGCAACATCATACATGATTTTCCGTGCTTGTCCCCGCAGCAATGGTGTAGAAATCGTATTTTTTCAGTGGGCTCTATCTTTAAAAGATACTTTTTTTATCCACACCGCTTAGATTTTCTTGCCCAGGCTTATAGAAGAGCGGAGGAGGCCTTGGTGGCCAAGTTTTCGTTTAAGGTTCATAAANTGATTCCGCAACTCCTGTTGGGGCACTTCTTGCTTCAATACGTTGTACGTCAGTTTATACAACTTACATTTTTTCGTCACCATATGTTGCAACATCATACATGATTTTCCGTGCTTGTCCCCGCAGCAATGGTGTAGAAATCGTATTTTTTCAGTGGGCTCTATCTTTAAAAGATACTTTTTTTATCCACACCTCTTAGATTTTCTTGCCCAGGCTTATAGAAGAGCGGAGGAGGCCTTGGTGGCCAAGTTTTCGTTTAAGGTTCATAAANCTTAGATTTTCTTGCCCAGGCTTATAGAAGAGCGGAGGAGGCCTTGGTGGCCAAGTTTTCGTTTAAGGTTCATAAAAATTTTTTGTCGGAACACAACATTAATTTTATTGCATTCCAAACAACATTAAATTTAGAACACTGTTAATTATATTAAAACTTATAACTAGCCTTGATAGAACAAAACAAGGAAACACGACGGAATGGCAGAGCATGAGGTTGAGAATATCGAAATTACGAAGTGGAAAGGGAAATTCGAGGGAAAAAAAGGAAAAGGGGAAATTCCAAGGGTAACAAGGGAAATTTCTAGGGGAAAAGGGAAATTCTGAGGGAAAACAAGATGGCCGCTGTTGACGAGGAATGACAGCATGTTGTTTCGTCGTGACGTCGTCCAATATGACGACCGTGACGCCGCGGCACCGTATCCAGTGTCCACCTGTGCCAGATCTGTTTATATTATTCTCACTTTCGAACGGTCCTAATAGTTTTGTAACAAATAATATTGAAAATCAGGGTTGGCCTAGCATAAAGTTCGTGAAGATTTGGCCAATATATTTTCAACCGTAGTGTGTCAAGAAGTTATACCTTATAGAAATTATATTGTATAGAATTACACCTTGTAGAATAGAAAATTAAAACAAATTAACACAGATGCGTTTGATGCCATGAGTAAGTTTACTTGATAGAGTATAGAAATACTGTCAGTTGCAAATTTTTCTAAGTTAAATTCCTCTCACAAGATACACAAAAAAAAATATATATATATACAGGCATTTTGCTTGAGTGTGAAGGTAAACATTGTGAAAAACAGTGAATAGTAAGTTCTGTACTTGTCAAGCAAGAAACTGTATAGCCTAGAGCATGAGAAAAGGTTATCCCTATTTGTTCACGAAAAATCTCCGTATGTACTAAGCTTGAGAACATATAACTCAGTCCAATTCATAGAAATAATTTAGTTTTTATTATTTCTTTAAAAAATTTCACAGAAAGCACACAAACTAAAAATTTACACTCATCCCAGTCGGCAAGTAAGATAACTATAACCAGGAGCACAGATGTCACACAATATAGCGAAACTAGTTTCATTTTTACTTATTCCACATCCTTGATACTTTGTACTCACTCAGAATCTACGAAATGAATTTGAAAATAAAAATGACCAGGCGTCAGATTCCTCCACGTTGTCATTTCCACCAGTGCTGTGTGGAATGTGCTGCATTCTTTCGAGTGATTGAATAATTATGTCGGTTGTGTCGTCTGATTTGTCGTAGCCTCCCTACAAACGGAGGCTATGAAATCCAAGATATAAATATGCATTAGTTTACAATTAAAAACAATATTTAAAAACACAGAATGTTAGAGTACAGGTGCGACTATAGCTTTATTCGCACAGCTTGTCGTTCTTTCTTTTTTTTCCCGTCGCACTCAATAGGTATGCTGACGAAATATACATGCGCACACGCACACACCAATGCTGAAACAATCTCCACTTTAGAAACTTGTGATTTCCCCCTTTTTTTCCCTATTTACATGTAAAATGACAAGTTCTTTGCTAAGGTAGAAGACAATACAGCTGTGAATAGGCTATGGACACTGGAACTATCCTAGCAACGGGCTTTCGTAGCACAGACGATGTGATCAATTCAAACACACCTTTTTTTTTTTTGATGGATTTATATGTATGATATTTAATGTAAAGGTCTTCGTTTGCAACTTTTTTGAAATACAATAGAAGATTATACGCGATACATTTCAGCCACAGTGAAAAAGAATTCAAACTACTGATAACGGGATGACTAGAGAGGAACACCAGTAAGCGAGTGAGAAAAAGTTATGAAATATCAAGTGAGGAAATGGTACGAATAAACGTCTTTATTAGTAAACGCTATATAATCTGCCGTATCTTCTGTTATGTTGAACATATCCGTGAAAATATTTTTTTGGGATCATTCTCAAAAATGAAATAAATTTTTAATATATGCAAGTTATCCAGTTCTTTAGGATTAGTTTACTTGAATCACTGTTTTTCTATTTGGCCTATACATACATTCAATTTAGAACTTTTAGATAAGTACTTCTGAATGGGAATTAAACCAAAAATGCAAGTCTCAAAACCTCTGTGTTTAACTCATCCTGTACTACTCCTGCAATACAAACGAAAAATCATAAAATATATTGGAGTTCTCTATCTCCCTATTCTTGCGCCAAAAAACCGTTATAAACATTCTAAAGCTGCCAAAATATATTTATAACAATTAAGTTTGAACCTCTATGTATCACGCTCCAGGATGTGTTGCCAGCTACCTGTTGCCATAGCAACGTAACTAAAATGTAGACAACATTCTTTCGAACTTCATAATGCTCTCATAAAACGAATTAAGCACACGTCCTTTACAAAAACAAAAATTACTGAAGATTAAACTTAAAAACAATTAACCTATTTAACATTCAAACAAATGTAACGTCGTGAATCTGTGCCATATACAGAATTTTGGCGACATCTTTATATGTCTAACCAATTTCTATTAACGTAATTTTTTTTAGAAGGCCATAGTTACTGAGCAGTTGTTGATCCGTTGCCTCGTGGGAATAATTCTATCAGTTGTATGTCAGGACACACATCGGGAAGTACTTACTGGCTTAGATAAGATATAAAGTACCTGCCACTTTTGCTGTGAGCCATGCTTTTCACGAGGAAACGATACACTGCAGTTAATATTTTGCAGTGTACGTTTCTTATAGGAATTCACGCAACATGATTATTTTTTTAGAAAATACTGGGAATATGCAGTTTCAAGTATTTCACTTAATAATTTGTTTTCAACATGTTAAGTGTATATTTTAAGAATCCGCCCCACGCCTACGCTCCGCTCCACACAAGGAAAAAAAACATTTATTTTACTGAGCAGCTCAATTATAATAAACTTCTATAGACACCATGATATTATTATTACTACTACTAATGATCTTATATGTAATATACATGGATGTGGTGTTACTGAAATAGCGTGGACGTAATTATGAGCTAATCTATGCCGTCACGTTGTAGCTGGGTTAGTATAGACACTGAAAAACGACATACATGTTATTTACGTTGATTTGTGGGAAAATACATTAAAATCTTTAACATCGTAGAAAAGTAACCAACGCGAACATTTCGTGGTCAAATACTTACTTATCACACTAATCGTAGAAATAGAATAACAGTCCGAAACGTCACATCGTCCAGAGGAAATCCCTACTGTTTCACGACTGTTGGCAAATAATAATTCATCTGATTGCATTAATTGTTTATTATTGACTTTGCCTTGTTTTCTGGTGCACATAATTAGGACGTAGATTAATCTGTATTCATTGCCATTTAATTCAGTCCAAATCGAAATGCCAAATATAATTTAGAACAAATAAAAATTATTTTGATGATTTTTTGCGTAACTATAAGATTGGCCTCAAAATTTGCAAGTCGCGAACAATGTAACAGTAGCAGTGTCATAGCCGGCTTCAACAAAACAAAGCATCCATAAAGAAAAACACCCCCTTTAATTTACAGAGTTAGTAGTTATTACTTGAGTGTAGACGCGTTCGTGATAAGATGAATAACTTAAATTAACTAAAAATATTATTAAAATATAAGATTTAGGCTTTAATAACCAGATACAAAAATATAATACAGTTTTTATCGCCATTGCGTAACTATTCACTTTTATATTGCACAATTGAACATATTACCAAATATATTATTGCAATTAATTAACTGATAATAATATCTACAGAAATAATAAGAAATGTCATTTATATACTAGAATAAAGCTCAAAATTTAAGAAACAATTCACTGCCTTTCACCAAATAGACGAAATAATTTCCTAGTATTATGGTAAGATATTTCGAATGGCCTAGAGGTCAAACTCGCATGTGCACAGCCCTATTTTTCCCCTCTCTTTCACACTATACTGGCCCTTATACTTCTTATACTTGCCTCTTGGCTACTGACAATCTGATGAGTGGATTTGGAAGGGGAAGGGGGTTGGAAGGGTCCAACGGCGACACCGCGGACATGCAAAACAACATTAAGCCTGTAATATCGCGTGAAGAAATACAAAACATAAAATTTTCTGGCAACACTCTTCAGCCATCATTTGTATATTTATGCGTTTTCCTAAATTACATCTCTTCATTACGAAAACTGTGTTTACAATTATATTTGAACGTGCATTTATGCTAAGTATAAATTCTACAGGAAGTTCTTAATTTTAATTAAAATTTCAGAAAGTCGTGCTATCTGAAAGTCGATATTTCACGGCAACATACATTAATGTATTTTCGGTACTGTCGTATCCTTTATCCTTGGTTAATTCGTAAAACTATAATATTAGAAGCCAGGATTTTATTCTTATCGCTTTTTACAACCAATCATTTTATTTTTTCCGCATGCGATTACTAGTATTGCTATTGTATTATACAACTAAAGTGCGTGATTCCCGTTTTATTTTTCAAATTTATAGATAATCTCATAAATCTTTATAAACTTGTTAAACTTATCACCTAAATCTATAACCCCGTTCATATGAAAGACATTAAAAATATTTCACTTGTAATATTTTATTTTTTATTAGCCTTCAGTTTTGTTCTTGCCTATAATTGCCATTTCCATTGTTTTAACAGCAGAAATTTTCAATTCATAAGTGCTTTCAAACTTACTTAAAATATAACTGCTTATTGCAGTTTTTCTGCACTATCTTGTAAGGTAACTTGGTCGCGAGCATAATACAAAAAAAATAGCGTTTATATTTTCCCCAACATGAAAACATATAATTTCCACGTTCTGAACATGACATTTTAAAACGTGTTAGAGGAAGGCTATCTTTCTCAGTCGTTTACTGGTCAGAATATGTTCCGTTCGTTGACCGTTTATTTCCAGAAATAGTGTGGTCGCAACATAAAGGCATTTAATAGAAAAGGGGATATCCAAGTCACTTCATCAGTTAAAGAAAATTCTAGATGTGTTTCGCAATTTATTTCCTTTCTTTCTTCAATTATCCTTTTTATTATAAAACGTTGTGGTTCTATATCTGTTTCAGTGCCCCAACCTTAAACTATATGTCTGTATCATTTATTATTAACCTTGTAAACAATTTTATTTGCAAAGTGACGACATTGGTAATAATCAGGTAATCCGCGAATACTTCCTGTTTCGTACGTTCGAGAACATAATATATAGTGTAACTACCTTTATTAAAGTGGAATTAATTTCATTTTGAGCGGAGGTCGTGTTATAGGCTGAGGAAGGGTGACGTGGAAAGCCCGATTTTACGCGTTCGTGTGTAGCAGAGTTTGAGATTTAGTTGCGGCCGGCTTACTTTAGATTGTTGTGCTACGTCACAAAATATTCTTTAGCACGCCTGTAATTTTTGAGTGGGCTGCTGCAAATTCGTCGTTTAATGCAGCAAGAGGACGAACTGGTCCAAGCGTAGTGCTATTTTTTCTCTAATATCAGCACCTCAATGTTAGAACTTTTCTGTCTGTGAACTTCTTAATTTTACCTGTAGTCCTTGATAACTTAGCTAGAACCAGTGGCGACTACTGCTTGAGAACGTAGATTGAAAAACGTAATTTCTTTAAATTAAATTATATTCTTGCAAACCTCACAGGTTTTATATCGTTTGATGTTAAACTTAACTATAAGTCTACCCCACTCAATATATAATATCACAGTAATAACAAAACGGTGAGTTTTGCCAATTTTTCTGTGTGAATGATGCCACGAACTGTGTGAGATCAATATAAATAAAATTTCAATTTTAATGGTTACATTAATTTCATAATTAAGTGCATTAAATCTCGTAGTGATATGGTATCTCCCTCATAGTTAGTACAACTACTGGCATAAATTTTAGAAAGTTTTCATGGATTTGCAGATAGATATTTTATTGAGTTCTTTTATTTTAAAGCGTAGTCAGTAATTTTATTTTTGTTACGAGACTATTGAACAGAACTTTAAGATTTGTCTCAATTAAAAATGTTTGTCGCCTAGGAATTTGAATACAAAAGAAAATTTATGTACTTTTGTGATTTCACGTCTCATTCAATTATTTTTTAACACAATTCCGATCACTGGAGAAGCATGAGAGAGTTTTCCAGATTAGGTGACTAATATACGATTAATCACACGAGGATAAATTTACACCATCGCTCTGCCTGTGTCTCAAATCCAGAGCCCATCGATTCGTACACCACGCGAACCAGCTGTGCCACGGAGGTCGGGTGCCTATTCGCATGTAACAGTCGTGATATTAGGCTGCTGTGAGGGTCTCAGCTCTCCGACCCTGGAAGGAATACGGAAGAGGGAGGCAATTGTCGCCCCCGCGCGTGTCCACTACAAAACGCAGCAGGCGTGAACAGAGAGGGGTGCAGCGTTCTAATATAGTACTCTCCGGCGCAAAAACATTTATTCCCATTTCAAAGTGGCTGAGCCAAGTCTTCCTCTCACCCAGACTACTCGCATGCAGAAGCCGTGCTGTCAGCATCTAAACTTTTGTTATTGCCGTGACTGTTACAGTCACTATTGCTGCTTTTGGCTCCTACACTGATTGTATCGTCCACTATATCCAGAAGAAGGCAGTCTGTTAGCCAATATTGTTGTTCTATTTTTTACACCTTTTCAATACCATTCACTGTCTTGTGTAGTGACTGGTGACTGATTCTGTTAAGTTATGTAAGCATTTTAAGTGGCTTAACTCACCAGTCACATTTATTTCTCTGATTAATATCTTTATTTTCGCCCATGCTAACTCAATATCATTCAGATCGCACATTCATGGCGGTATTCTGAGAACCGTGTGAGAGTGGGCTGCTAATTCTGCATCTACATTAAGTGATTCCTATCCTAAAATTTTTATTTTAACAACTTTATAAAGTCAGCTTTGTGCATATATTAATTACAAGGTACACCTTTCTTTTGTAGCCATTATATCATATCGCAGTTCATAAGAATATTTTGTTGGTGGTTGTATACTTGCATGGAGTGGTGTGGTGCATTATCAATTACTGAAACAGATTATTCTGGCATATTCGGAAGCAGATTTTTCTGCCATGTTAGGAAGCAGTTTTTAAACCACCCACATTTCAAAATCAACATGATACTGACAGTGGTAGTCACCGTTAATATATCCAGAAGCGTACACGAGCTGCGCATTGAGAATAAACCGATTTCTGCTTCCATGCAATTACTAAGAGTCTTTTACCCGCAACAATGTTTACATACACCAAAATATTAATTTTGCCAACATTTGAAGTTAAGTTGTTTTCATCCCAGATTTCATCAAAGAATATTTAGTACCTAGTTCCATGGAAGTTTTTTTTGTTTTAACAAAATAGTCACGTTACCATGTCACAATAGCCGCTATCTCTACAAGTATTTATGCTTAGCTTGACATTTTCTCCGCTTGAAACCCTTGCTTTTTAATAATTTGTAGAGTAATTTTGTTTACCATAAAAAATTAATTTTCTTTACGGCTGGTTATAAATTCTTGGTTGTGGACACTTTTTTTTCGCGTAGGTAAAATGACGAATATATCGTTTCGAATTAAACATTGATAATAGTAATCAACAAAAACTACGATGTGCTGTGGTATGCTTGCTAGTTTCGTCCTTGGAGTCGTTAATGCTTTGTTTAGGTCTGATTCATTGGGTCTTTTGTTTTCTTTATGTAGTTATTTTATGGTTATTTCACTGATACTAGTATAGAACTCTGCGCCACGAGTTGCCTGTTTGGCAAAAAAAAATCCCGACGACTTGTCATTTGCTTCTTTATCACATTTTTTGATAACATGGCTTACTACCTCTCGCTCTTTACTATGAATAATTTTGTTCTTTCGAGGCGACTGTTTTTAAACTACGAAAACAGAAGAATAATTACAAAAGACTCTTGTACAGTAAACTTTCACTGAAATTCACTATGCACTCGCGCGAATAATTCTTTCCAGACGGATACTACACATGCCGCAGAGACCATTAGCAGCGAGACACTTCCTCCACCGCCAGGCCCTTTCCATTCAAGCCGATCCTCTTACTCCATCCCCACCACTTTCAGCGTCGTGTGGCTGAGTCCCACACTGTAGCAGGGGTCTCCAGAAATACTGGACATGTGAAGGGGTCTCCAGAAATACTGGACATGTGATGTCCGCGCTCACCCAACACCGACTAGATGCGCGCTGTCGAATTCCGAGCGCATGACGTCATGCACATTAGGCCATCGACCACCAGACGAATTCGTTGGACTGGTCTGGCAGTGGCTGAATGTATCTATGCTCGTATGGACGCCTTATTGTGCCGTAATTGTTATCGTTAGCTTTAAAAAAATATTTAGTATGATACAATGTACAAGTAACAAACATTTTTATATTGAAATTACTTTTTAAGTGTTGTGTTTAAAACTGCAGGGGTATTAAAAATAACGGGCCGATCGGCGAAGAGCAGAAAAGAAAATGTGTCTCAGATATACCACGGGGAAATTTCCAGCCCAGTCAGCAGTCAAGAGTAAGTTTTTTTTAAAAATAAAATAAGAAGAAACTAAACAGTGTAGCCTACTAAATTTAACTCTTAAAATTAGAGTTGTACAGGCGTATCTGTATTATAACTTTATCGCGGCTATGAAAATATTGCGGAAATTTGATGTTCATAATTTATTCTAATTTTGAAAACGACTACCTGGCCATAACCTCCACAATAAAATTCAACTGAGCTCTGCAGAAATGTTATTCGTATATGTGCGCATTAATAGTGAGAGGAATAGCGAAAATAAAGTTTACATTAATTTGTATAATTAAGCTTACAATTTAATGATACATTAATCACGACATGCGAGCACTTAAATACTTCTAGTAAACGTAATTTAAAATTTCCGGCAATGTGTAAATATTACCGAATTTAAAAATTAAATAATCCGAGTTCATGTACTTCTATTCTGCAAGTTATTCATCACCTAGAAGTTACATTTGTCTCCCCACTACACGGACACATTACGTTATACAGGATGATTCTAAAACCATGGGACAAAAATTGAGGGGTGGTAGAGCGCACTAAAACAAACAATTATTGTATAGGAATATATGGGTGGAAGTGACGCGTTGAGGCACAAACACAAAAACATAACACACTAACGAAAACATAAAATGTTCATTAGCAGCATACTTAACGAGTGATTCCGTACAGAAAATGTTAAAACAGTTGCTGGAAATGCATCCACCAACAGTCACGCATGCTTGGCGACCTCTACATATGGCGTGATTGGCTGACAATGGTGGCGTGCGTGAAATACCCGGCGTATTTGAATCTGTTCGCTAATCACTCCACCGACGCTACCAAGCTTGCATTACTGTCGGTGGTAGCAATTTTGAGCAATTGTTATAGACATTGGTGTAAAAAGGCATTTACCGGCGACGTTACAAATAAACACTGTGTTTCATTTAATGTGTTATTTTTGTGTTTGTGCCTCAACGCGTCACTTCCGCCCATATATTCCTATACAATAATTGTTTGTTTTAGTGAGCTCTACCACCCCTCAATGTTTGTCCCATGATTTTAGAATCATCCTGTATATGTACGGTAAGTCTACTTTTTTTGTGCAGCTTTATTTATTTTTCTGTTACGAAGAAGCCTGACTTTATAATACATTCGTCTTCCATTTAGGGGGAAAAGGACAGCCCATGCGCTCTGTTAAATATGTGAGCAGATGGCATTGCAAAATAAAAAAATCTCGTTTATTTTGTGAGTTGCCAGCAAAATCACGTGGTACAGGGTCATGTTTCACATTGACACTATGTGAAACGATCGTTATAGGAGACTTTTTTTCACATATGTATTATGCGCCTGACATCAAAAAATATATGTTTTGATACACATGCCTTTGAAATGCCCGGCTGGGTTGCAATGTCTTTTTGTTTTGTTGCACTTAACTCATTCCAGCAATTTGCTACTTTATGTTCGGCAATGCACTTTTTCCCCCATTTTATACACAACTACTACGCGAAATTTCCTCCTCAACTGTAAGTCTCAAAATGGATGGCAGTAATTGGTGAATTTGTTATTTCCTGGTCACAAACATATGATGTTATTGACTGGAAAGGGAATTAACTAATGCTGGAAACCCCATCTCCCTATCTAAACTAGTAAGAAACGTATATAGTTATCAATTTTGGAATTTGTAGCTAATTTTCCTTACAGTTAAATATCAATTAACAAAAATAAAAAACTGTTTCCAAATTTACTCTGGTTCCCGTTTCTTTTTCTCTTTGAGGTGTATTTATAAAGACAATGTCATTTATTAGTAAATAGCGCAGTAATGCGTATTCTAACACGATGAAAAAGTTGAACAACGATTAATACAGAGCTTGAGTGTAGTATTTTCTTTCAAATAAAAGTAAAATTAATCACGAAGGTATATCGCCGGTTATTTAAGCAATACAATAAAGTAATTACAAAAGGGTGTAAAGCTAAACATAAGTAATACAAATTAAATGCGTTGTTGTAATATCAGTGTTACGATAATTTTGCTGCACTGACATTTTTTGCATTTTCATCTCAAGTCTCACTCAATGGATACGTAAAAAATGTTCACGTGCCCTTGTTAACATTCCCATACATTAATGATTTTGAAATTCCGCTACAGTGGTGTACTTGAATTCTCTCTGTAATAGAGACTGCACGGTCAAATTCTAAGCTTAATCCATCATAGGACGCCGTAATAGCAAATAAATAATGCTTTATAAATGTTGGTTCAATACATTAACCTGTGTCGTTGGGTAGTTGGTTCGTAATTAGTTAAGCTGTTACTATATCTGTTTTGGATTATTTAAGTATTTAAAAAATCAGCCTCTCTTCAGGCACTTACTACACACATCACCACCAGTATATCTGCGATTAACTGCAGAAAATTGTTGTCCTTATGGATAAGGCACAGTGGTTTAGGAGTTGGTCTAAGGACTGCTTTCCTGTTTTGTGGTCCTGTAAAAAAAGTGAATGCTGATATTATTCATGGTTAGAAACCACTGGGAATCAAACCCAACACCCGTTGTTACCTTCGAAGGATTCAACGTACGCTGTAAATTTATTCTTGTTTTTTATACAGAAAATCGTGTCGCTTAGCTGTCAAAATAATTTTTAGTAGTCTATGAAAAGTTTCCTTTCTATTTAATACGTCTCAGATATGCATATTATACGTTACGAAGGTAATGTAATATTACCATGTTTTTACTTCGGGTAAAAAAATGAATTCTGGCAGAATATGCATGCTGAAGTTCCTATGTGTATTGAAAAAAATTACTGAACATAATAAAATATTCTGAGATTTGAATTTGCTTGTATACGCCATTAGCTAATATTTTATCGAAAATCAATTAAAAAAATTTCCAGCAATGACAAGTGATGAACGTGTATAGTTTTGTCGAAGAGAAAAATAACATTCAAAGCTTTGCACTGATATAAAGAATAACATCCAATTAATGTAGAACGAAAATCAGAGAAAGTGAACTACATTAGCACGGAATCTCTGGAAATGTTTTGCAACGTGACTTAAAATTTGCTGGCTAATAATATGGGTTAGGCATATACATATTATTTGGTTTGGTGTAGGTCCGAAACAAACGTGAACTAAAATAAGTTAATCTTGGGGTAATGTTGGTACTATATCACGGCTGTGAATGAGTTCGCTACACCGTAACGTTACCGTTTCCGTAATAAATGTAATGTAATTCAGACACACTTAGTTTTGAATTAAATACTTATCACACATTTTTTTTATAGGCACTGTTTCATGATACAAAGTTTTTATTTCATGTAGTCTATAGCTTTGTGTGCCAAGAATGTAAACAAAATGATTTTCAAAGGAATACTAAAAAAAATCGTTTTTGAAGCAGAAAGCAGGGGATCGGCACGTAATACTGAATAACAGTCGCATATTTAATGCAGTGGTTAAAATACACACCTCATTTGATTAATGTCTACTGTGGCACGCATATAACACGTTAAGAAAAATTACACCTAATCAACGTAATGCCACGAAGATACGATATGCCAGTCGTCAATTTATTACCCGCGGTCTGGTACTGCGCCTGTGGAGGATGGCCCACAAGTGATGACGTCACAGCAGTGTGCGCGGACCTTCTATCTAGTTAGTGTTGGCTCACCACTCTTTGTACCTTTAGGGTAAGTACACAAAGGAAGCAGGTTTCCCGCTAGCAGGTGCAAACGCACACAATGAAAGCAGGTACAGGCTTGTCGGCTCTGGTACGCCTGCGCCGACCAGCCTACCGAAATGAGTAGGTGGTTCTTGTTCGCTGGTTAACAGCGCAGATAGTATATTCGTAAGAGCTGTAGCGCGATAAATAATGTACTTCGTTCTTCTTATTAGTGCGGCGTATAAAAGACGTTCCATTTGGGATAAGCGGGATAGTTCGCATGCCAATCGTGTTCTGCAGAAATGCTGGAAAGAAATCAGCCAAGAAATGAATGTGGATTTTAAGTCTGTGCAATACATTTATTTGTAACGTAAGTTTTGAACACGTTAATACATAATTTGCCACTAGTTTGTGCCACCGAATGTGATCTCATGTACGCGTAAAGGTCCGCACACCTCTGTTAATGGATTGCACACCAAAGGATGATTTACAAAATATGTTGTAAAAATATCCCTGACTGTTTTACCAGCATTTGTAGGCCTTCCAGCAGCATGCCCCTTTCAGCAGTAACTTCATCAGTGAGTTTTCTTTCAAAACCGCCTTTGTCCAGATTGGTGTTATGTAAAATACACATGCACTTAATGATATAATCTGCCATTGTAATGTCAGTTTCGATGCATTTAGACATTAGTCGTCATTTTACATATAGTATGCCAAAATACCATTCGATAGATTTCCTAGCCCTACTCAGCCGTTTATTAAAGCATTCCTGTTGAATTGTCAAATTGTTGCCGCCGTCTGGTTTTAACAGGAAAGGAAGGAGAGGGAATGCTTCGTCTCATATAAACATAACTAGGGCCGTCATATTTGTTCCAGGAAGATATGCAGGTTATGGAACATCAAGTTGCCCATTGCTAATTAACTGGTTTAAGTCCGAGGCGTGAAATGGACCACCATTACTTTGTTTGCCATACCCACCAATGTCTACTGTAATACATTTGTAATTCGCGTCACACACACCTTGGAGAACAATGGAAAAGTACTTATAATTAAAAAAACATTGAACCTTAATTCTTCAGACATACAACACGGACATGTTTTCCATCGATAGCACCAACAGTGTTAAGAAAGTTCCAAATCTTGAAATAGTCCTAGACAATCATTGTCATACTTTCCTTTGTTGGCACTGGCATATGTTCTGGCTGTAGAACATCCCATAGAGTTGTTGCTCTCTCAGCAATGATCTTCCCGACGGTAGATGCTCCCATTTGGAAAGAGAATGATAGAGACTTGAACGAGGCTCCTGTTGCTAAATACCTGCAACAAGTATTATGGTAGTAATTTGCAGTGTGTTTATATCTGTAAGAAGGCAGTTCCAGTGAACAAAAATGCTTCTCTCTATTTCATGGATATTTTGCAACATTGTTTCACTGCACGAAATAGTATTATGAAGCTACGCAAACAACTGAAAGTAAAGTATTTTTCCCATACGTAAAAGAATTTTTAAATTCGATTACTTTTTTCATAAGGTTCCAAAATTTCTTCATGCAACACAACTTTTTCGTGTAATGCCAAATAAAATGTTTTAACATACAAAATGCACAACTTTTTCGACACTTGGACACAGTTAAGTACTGGTATAGGATTCGTTATTCTGTTTCAAAATATACTGCAAGAAGGAAGTGGAAATATCTCTGAGATCAGTTCGCTGTAGAAGTGGGAAAAATTCCACCTTCGCGCTCATGGGGATGATGCAGGTTCCAAACATGTGACAAAGTGGCCACATTTTCAGTCGTTGCTCTTCCTTGGATATTGTTACATCAAGACATAGTTGAGGTAATTTAAGCAAGATAACATCTGCAAACCCGATAGAGAGTGCTGCCACTACTCAACCAGCCGAATCGAATGACTCTTTGTTTCCTAGCTCTGAAACCCCACCGATCTCTGACAAAGGGGACAATGGAGAGGTTGTTGATCACGAGATAGAATACTGCGTGCAAACGGTTAACGATGGACAGTACTGCCACATATTCTGCAACTCCACCTGCGACTTCATCTGCACCAAGGAAAAGGAAGCTTACAGCTACAGACAAATTAATGAGTGTTTGTTAAATCTGGAAAAGCAAAAGGTGCAATGCCTTCAAGAAAAAACATCACGGCATGATGATGACGAAGACCTTTTGGTTTTTAAGAGTTTACTTCCCCATGTCAGGAAACTACCGGACTCGCGTAAGTTTTCGTTTCGAAATAAGGTGCAAGAACTCTTAGAACAATTCACATATCGCCATGATTGTTTCTCATCTCCACACTCGCTGCATTCTTTGGACTGTTCATCTGCTAGTGTCTGATTCTACCGCGCAGTTATTTACTGCAGATACTCCGGAGTTTGTTAATCACACGAGAACGTTACTTTTAGTATTGTGCCAACAACACATACCACATGCATTGTAACAGCTTCCTTTACAACATACCTTTCACACGTATGCAGGAAACTATTGTTTAATAATAATATACACATGTGTATAGGGTCTATTGGTGACCGTACTTTATGACATGGAGTACATCAACAAATATGTATTAGACCTATTACTATTACACATGTATCACAAACGTTTATTTGCTGTATTGATAAACATTGGAATGAATCTTTTCAATAAATATAACTTACCTTAACTGTAATAAGCCTTTCTTCTGGTAGAATAGGTTGTGTGTGCCAATTACACCATGTCTTCATCAAGCGATGTTTCACTGTTCTTAATATGTATTCGAAAGTCTCGTGCAACATTCTCATATACTGGGAAAATCTTTACTTGTGGTTCTTCAGTTCACTAAATAAATTATTTATATTAGCCATAGTCATTCGTGAACCTGTTTATTGGATGCACTCCAGATCTCTTTCTTTGTAATTTTAACGTTACATTTTCCAGATGGAAAAATTCTTTATCTGACGAAGAACTCTACATCTTTCTCCCAATGTTTCTGCTGCGTACTGGCGGGTTTGCCTGCCTGCTTTGCCCGCGTCTTCTGTGTGCTGCTCCCGCGCCGACTTCCCGCGCAGGTCGGCGCCGGTAGCCTGCTAGCGGGAAACCGGCTTCCTTTTTTTACGTACCCTTAGGCATTATTCACACAGCCTTGCTCGGCCCTATCTCCCGCCTGGTTCTAAGAAGCTTGGCAGTAATACGATATTCACAGTGTTGAAAACCGATCACAGGTAGTTTTAGGAAAACCGCGTATTTATTTCGAGCCATTTTCAAGTTTGTTCTTCACTGATTGCTACGCCGGGGAATATGTAAGCCTACATAATGAAATGTAACTCTACGCGTGTATTTAAAACAAAAATTCTGCATACATGAGCGGCGTACGTTAGGTGCACTATATAACATCAAAGAGAATATCCAACAAAAATATTATAGACTGAAAATACGTACAGTAAAATGGTTTCCATAAAAAGGTCCATGTTGGAAAAGTGAACTGTCAAACATTTCGTACATTCCTAGTGGTAAAATTATCGAACAATATATTTGTAAGAAAAAATAAAAGGAAAAGTAGTTCAGTTAACACAGAATTATTTACCAATTAAATATTTACAAAATCACGTGATCCAACTGCGATTATTGAATTATCCTCAACCATCTTGTTTAACCTTTTCAATTCATAATTTCAATGCGAATTAAATCTTAGCTTTAGTATGTTCCGCAAATAAACGAAGTATTTTCCTTTCCCCAGAATGTGCAACATAGCCACACTCTGCATATTGCTTGAAGAAGGTGGCATGTTTTTTACGTAATTTTTTCTTATTCCCTGACGTAATAATGGGAAAATAGATTATGTAATTGAACTTGTGGACATCAGTGCACGTAATACAATAAATATCTAGTTCGACGTATTTGACAATATTAGTCTACTGTAGTGTAAACGTCTATCGGTAGCATAGTTGGTTGGGGCGCCACCTTACAGTACGAGTTGATGTATTTCAGTAAAATCGTACTCGTCGTTATGATTCTTTCGCCTACAGCACCACGTGGTATCAAAATATAAATGTCCCCTTAGTATAAATTTGTCATAGTAATTGGTTTCGAAAGCAGTCTTATAGGCCACGAACATGTGTATTTTGTACGAATACTGTTACGAAATACGTGGTAATGCGGAGATAATGATATGAAAATGCTGTTTTACACAGTACTGTTTGTGTAGCCATTCACCATTCGCTGCTTCTGAAGCGTAAGACAGTTTCTGGGCGCCACTTTGTCGACATAACTGACAAGTTTCCATTCACAGCAGGTGGCAACTGCTAGCAGTTGCAGAATACGCCACTACACACCAACAGCAGCACATCCTAAGCTAAATTTACGATTATGCCAATAGTTCAATTGTCTTTCGAAAACTATTCGCCCTATCTACATGAAACCAAAACCATATTGTAAAAGCCCACACTATGTAGGAACTTCGGAGAGGGGGGGGGG
>NQII01000664.1:34922-55985 GCA_002778355.1 Clitarchus hookeri
CCCCCCTTCCTCATAACCCAGCTTGCGCGGTCGTTGGTGTGTTATGATTGACTCGGCACACATTAATTTTACGGCAATTAAAGATGAATTAATTAAAATTGAATAAACGACACGCCAGTCACGTGGACGCTCTAAGACGCCCCTATAAGCGTTTCAGTCCTTTTATTATGTTTATTTTAAAATTCACGTTTTTTTTCGCCACAGTTGGTTGACCCTAATTTCATGCCATCCACATATAAATTTTATTTGTTTATGTGCAGTTTAATATTACGTATTTATTAATTAATTTTTTATGCCAGTGTTCATGTCGATTTAGTTGTGCAAGTGTTTTCGTTAAACAGAAAGTAATGCAGAGCGATTCGCGTTTCGCCATAGTGTGCGCCTAGCGAGCTCACCAGAGTCACTCGCCGTCGAGTGCCTCAAGCGGTCGGTATGCGCCGCTGCACACGGAGACCGTTACCCCTTCTTCCCCGCGGATAGAATCGACCGGGAAAGCGTAACACACCTGTAATTCATTGTTGTGTACAACTGTGTATTGCCTATCTGGCGGGCCGCAAACCAGAATCTGTGTAAAGTTTTCAACTAGAGTGATGTGTTTTTGTGGAATAATAATTACATGCAAGTTTTCAGACTTCATATCTTTTATTTCTAGCACTGCTTTCGGGCGTTTCGGGGTACGGTTCACCTACAACCCGCCTTCAGCCAGTCTAATGTAAATTAATTAATAGTCAGTATGCTCAATTCAGAGCTTTTATAGTTTAAAGCGTGTGGGTCAGCCTGAATAGGCCCACAGTGTTTTCCATGTAAGTGTCAGGAGCTAGGGGCTCTTCCAACAATTCACCGAGGGACTGCTTACGTCCGGGAGAACAGCCCGCCGTACCCTGTGATCATCACCAGCATCATCAGTAGCAACAATTGGCACCGCCTGCCGACGGTGTCTGGCGCCTAGTCGGGTATCCAGCTCCGAAACCCACCTAAGAATGTTTTTCACCGCCCCCTCAAAACTTCCAATAACCCAACAGCATCTCGCCAACATGTGTTAAATTGGCGCCCTTCCGCGGGGCCATTTCCTACTAAAAAATTTCATTGCCCAACATTTTTCCTAAGCAAATTAACAAGCGTTAAATTTTATAGTTATTACCGTGCATTTATATTGTCTTCATATTTTACTACATTTAACTTTGAAATGTAATACTCATTCCGAATATAACCATATTCATTACAACGTATACTACATAAAAATTTTTTACAGTTCATTTCTTTAATTACTTGTTTAAAAATAAA
This sequence comes from Clitarchus hookeri, assembly GCA_002778355.1. Taxonomy (NCBI): domain Eukaryota; kingdom Metazoa; phylum Arthropoda; class Insecta; order Phasmatodea; family Phasmatidae; genus Clitarchus; species Clitarchus hookeri. Next base: position 36,207 of record NQII01000664.1, read on the forward strand.
ACTACAAATATTTATTTGTTGGTTTACATGCGATTCTTAGCATGCAAGTAGTAATTTTACATAGTAAAGACATACTTGTTAGTTTCACTGCATTGCTAATCTCACACATTGAAAAACCGTACCCCATATTCAGGTTTTTATTTGAAACAAATGTTATCGCATCACTTAAGAAAAACACGAGAACTTTATTATTACTGCTTATCATAAGAAAAAGCCTTGTACACCCACGGAACGTTTCTTTTACGCTTTGCTATCATTATAAATAAAATATTTTTCAATCTATGATAGAACCTTGTTCATGCTATAGTACGAAGCACTGCTAACAATAATTTCCTCCCGCCTCGCACATAAAGAAAGTCACAAACATAATGCATATATGAACATAAATGGTTTATGAATTAATACTCTGTACCGAGGCGAATAAAAAATCAGCTGGGGAAAGAATGCGTGTCGCATCATCTCGGCATACGCTAAATGCAGTCCTCCTAATATAGAGACGGTTAAATTAAATAGTCATACAGCACTCTCGGATTATTCAAGCAGCAGCAGACCAACATACATTTAAGTTGTCCCCAGCATAGGTGAAATAACTGGCTAGTGTAAGGTCGTCACTGTTCGAGCGTTATTTTTACTCCCAGCACGATCACAACACATTCCTTTGTCTATAGCACCAAGCAATAGCCACATAGTAGATAAGTACACAGACACGAAATATGGTGGTTCCTTTGATGTGATTGAACCCATTCGCCGATTGGTTTCGCAAAGCCCTGTTCAAGTCCATGTGCCATATTGGTTAGCACGTGTTGCAAATGATTCCTTACTGGCAGGGCTGCCACTCTGCGAGTAAGTTACCAAGCGCTGATTGGCGAATGGCATTTCGGCATGTTACTAGTCATAGACGCCATTTTTCTGACGTGTTCATCTGGAATTCAGTGTATACGCAGGCATACTTCTAGGTTTATAAAAGCATTTCGTACCCCCACATCGCACATAACTTTTCTCCCATCGAGGGGACGTTGTGCAAATGATAACCTGCTGTTCTAGAGGTCAGAAAGTGTTATCGGCTATTGTAAGATATCGAAAGCTTAAATCACTTGTAGCACTCTACAAAGATGTCGAGCTTGCATACCTGCCTAAAGAATTCGGTCTGTCATATGCAAGACATAAATTACAATCCGTCTACAAACATATACCTGCCTATCTGCAACAGGACGAGGAGATTCGTGGCTGTCTCCCATGCCTAGAGTGTTTTCAAGGTGGTACTACTGTTACAGACACACCACATTCCAGGAGCTAGTGTAAGACGCATCGGGAGAGAGCAGCAGCAGCAGCAGCATAAAGAAAAACAAGTCGCCTTCAATGCTGAAAGATGAACGACTGTAAAGAAAATGAGTGCTCGAATTGTCAACTTCGCAGGCTAGACAGTAATCGACCTGATATGACAACATTTTACAGTCCAGCAACCATTCTGTTGTTTGCAGGGCATAGCCAGCAGTCGTCTACTGAGGTAACCCGAGACAGGCAACGCAAACTGTCGTGTAGTGTGAATAGTATACAAGCGAGGATAATGTAAAAATGATTGTCACTTCGTCGTCGAGTGTGGTGGAAAGCAGATAGTTAAGACTTCATTCATCTACCGTGATCGCGTACGCTGTTACAGTATGACGAGGGAATCGATGGTTGAAGACTTGCTATCTGTAATACTGACTGCATCGTCAACCGCAAGGAACCTTGGAAATTCGCTACATACATCACGGAAACAATGTTATTACTGCGGAAATACTTTTAGTAAAAGTTATAATGCACGGCGACATGAAAGTAGCCATTGCATGTTCATCGTTCATACAAGACTTACCACTGCGATGCGGCGTTTGCTCGCAGTGATAACCTGTATAGGCATAGCAAGAAGTGAAAAGGCAATGTTTGTTGTTTATCGGGAAGCTAGTGAAAGTATTGCTGCAAGACATTTTCTAGTAGCTCTAGTGTCAGACGACATGAAGATAGTAACTATCCATTCACCATCGCCTACAAGACTTACCCATGTGATAACTGTGGTGTGGTATATGCAAATAAGTATAGCTTGAATGATCACAGCAGCAGCAATTGCTCTACAAAAACAGACATGATAATTCTTTCGGTCGAATGAAGAATAAGTTGAGCGTGTAACTATTATTGGTTTTTTACATGTCTGTAAAATAAAGTCAAAGTATACAAATAACGTCTGTGTTATTAGTTTATTTTTATCCCTTCTTATATCAAGCTGTTCCGGAGAAACGATTAAGACTAATCTGAGTAGGCACATGTAAATCGAAGATGTTATTCTTTTAAGCATCAAATGTAAATTTTTTCTGATGGTCCTACTCAATGACTTGATATGTACGAATACCTCTAAGCTGTGATGATATAAAAACTTTGAATATATGTACGTACATGCTTAGTATAGACATTGGCATGGATGTACGTGAAAACTAGAATGTCATTTAGAAAATAAGTATAAGAACTTTGTCAATTTTGTTTTTCGGCGAATAAATGGTATGTGATTAAATGTGGAAATACTACGAGAATTTAAAGAAACTGTATTAATTATTGCGAGACACTTCGAACACAACTAAAAGAAAACTACTTCCCTCCTAGTTTCCGATGGTAGGTTGGAATATGTATACAGCTGCAAGACCTCGGTAAAAGCTCAAATGATACGCGTTTTCGGCAGGAGTCAGTTTGACAGTAGTCTGGGTGTAAGAGTTCTTATTTGCTTGAAGATGATGCAGGCCTCTGATGGTGTGAAATCAAGTACTGCGCATATGTCTATATGCACGGCTTATTCTGTTATCCTATCATTAGTAGGTAAAACAGTGTTGCTGTTGTGGCAAGACTTTTTAGAGATAACTGAATGTGTGTAAAGATTAAAAGTATGAAAGTATTGCCCTCCAAACTGCTACAATATGATTGGTGTGGTACACCATTTATTAGAAGCAATAATTTTGAATATGCATTACAAGATATGTAAAGGTTGTGTTATATTGTCTTGTTGGTATGGTTGAAATGTTTTGGTAGGTATGGTGGGTGGTAGGTAGGTCGTTAGTATTATTGGTAGAAACTCTCTCATAACACGGATGTCTGTTTTTTGCATGATTTATTCATATGATATGATCATATGGTTGACAAGTATTTGATTCTATTTTTTTTTCTCGCAAGAATGTCTGGTTGGTGCGTTCTAATAGTATGGCCAGAGGGCATTGTCAGATGAAATTATATGTTTGTATGGTCTGTTAGTATTGTTAGTCAGAATGATTGGTTGAAATATTTTGGTTCTATGTTTGATATGACTTGCCAGTATGCTTTGTTGGTTTGCTGGTAATGCATGATAAGGGTTTTGCAAATGCCTGGTGTGATGTGATCGGTAAGTGTTGATGGTTAGAATGTTTTCGGCTGGAACATTTGATTTGCTGGTCTGGTGGTATGTCCAATTAATATGACATTTTAAAAACACAGCACAACTTCTGTATTTTAGAAATTAATATTTATAAAAGTAGAGTAGTTTGACTGAAACGGCAATAGCATCGAAGATGATAGATACTACACTCAGTGAGAATTGAGCCGAAGGCAGAGAAAACGGTGCAAATTGAGCCACTGATAATCAGTGCCACATAACTAAGTAATATGGTGGCTGAATTTCACTGATTTGTTTGTGATTCCCACAGAATGTCAAGAATTCCACTGCCATAAGTCACTTGTTCTCAGTTCATTTGCTTGAATTGCCAGTCGGCAGTAGCTTATCAACTGACTTTCAGTGAAAGTAATTTCGCTGATTGACATCACTGATTCGGGTTTAATGCATATCGACTCACAAATTGCTAGAAACATAGTCGTAGTGGACTTTAACTAACAGCACTGTCGTGTTAGATACCACATCTTTAGTCCTTACACAACATCTACCCGGTAAATATATTACTAATAAACTGTGGGGCATGCGATTTAAATTTATTTATCCCCTATAGTTTTTCTAACAGACGGTCAAACGCGATTATAATCTCAGACTATGTGCCTGGTCTATATTACTTAACGCTTAATTTATCACGTGAGAACATCGCTGACGTTATGATGCAAGGCTGTTATTAAACAAAATTTATATTATACATTTAGTTATATGGGGTTTATTACACTTTACTGTTACACTTAAATGAAATCGGCAAGATAAATTCTGCAAATTTATCAGGTAAGTAAGGGTTTACAATTTTAGATAATGGTACATTATTTGGTTATGATAATTCACAAATATGTTAAAACAGAAATATTTAAGTACGACAGGGAAAATAAAACATGGAGGTGTTTAATCTTGATTGAGTTACTTTTATGATAAAATATTTTGATATATAACAGAAAATTTTTAAATGTATTGAATATTTATTCTTTCTATGTCTCTAGTGCTTCGGTATGATTGTCAGAAAGTTCTCGTGCAGGGCTTATTTTTCGTTTAAATGTGATCAAAACTGTGCACAATTTTGTAGGAAAGATTATGAAATCGTTAAAATTCGACATGACAGTGATTTGAAAGTTTAAATCTAACCGACTTGCCGAGTGTAGGTTTCCTTACTAAATATCGACTCTCTTTATTTGGTTATAATTTTGTAGTCAAACGGTTTCTTATTATGTGGGCGAGTCTTGTAGAGTTGTGACTTATCAAAGCTTCCGGGCCGTCTTCCGGTTTTCGGTGTTCCTATAAAGTTGCAGCTTCATATGTTGACAAACAACTGGGGAGGTCAAGCAACTTTCATGGATTTAGTACGCTTGGCATTATAACGGCCCTCGCGAAGTTAGGCTGTTCACGGTAAAGCGAGCACTTTTAAAGGCCTAGTTCCTTTTTCATTTCAGTCACATTTGATCCTTTAACCACCTTTTTGAATATATATTGTCATGTTAGTAATAAACACAGTTTGTTTATTCCACCACACTCGGAAGTAAACGTCTACGGCTAAGATAAAATATATTTATTAACTATTATTCTAAAGCTTTACCGTGAATGGCCTATGCCAAACAGGTTGTGTTGACTGTCTAATTCAAAATTAACTGCAGCGCCTGACCTGACTTTGTGACATGGTGAAGGGGGAGGAGGCCTTCCATGCTATTGTTTCAAGTCCTAATTGTTTATTATAAATATTATGTAACATTTCAGTTTCATTTTTCTATCTTTATTTTTAAATTTTTTAAATTTAAAATATGCCACTTGGGACCTGGAAGCAAGACTATGTATTATTTTCACCTTAGTCCCCACACTTAGGTTCAAAGTATAATCGTATGTGAGAGAATTGGCATTCTAGACGTCAACACATTATTTAATTTTAAACTTGTTTCAAAAGAAATAAGGAAAGGGGCTATGCCTGCAGCTGAGTCAGTGCAGTTAACGAGCAGTACATAAGCCGGAACATGCGAACTATGAAATGTTAGTCCCCTCGGTAGTCTTAAGACCGACGCGATAATTCTGCCGCAATTAACACTTTGTATTTTGATGCAGGGACTACAAATACCGAAATACAAAAACAACAGTCATTTCCGAAACATACATTGTTCATTATTCACCAATATATACACTACACTTTTCACATAACTTCCGAATAAAACAAGTTTTTGGTAAAAGTTATTTTTAAATATCAGATCTTCTAAAATCGTCATACAAGTAAGTACAAATTATTTAACATTATGTCTTCAAAGAATATATTATAAGTCCAGAATAAAAATATATTTTTAGGCTAACACATGCATTTGCCTTGAAAACATTACTTCTTTAAAGATCATATTACATTTTCAAAATAAAATAATTGGTATTTAAACATTATATATATATACAAATGTTGTTAACTGTGCACTTTTGAAAACCCTGCTTAAGATCTACTTGTATGCACATTATGTATCTTTCCCCCATATGTAAATTTAACATTGCTATGGGTCTGATCCCTTTATTCATGCATGGGTAAAGTGAAAGTCTGAAATTATTAGAAAAGTACATATTTTACAAATTTCCTAATAGGATATTTTTCTGTCAGTGAAGAGCTGAATTCGATTATTGATGGACTCAGCGCTAGAGGCTTTATTTAATGAAATATTATGTATATGTGTGTGATATTTGTTAATTTAATAGCAAGTGCAATGACCTGACTGCGTGTAGCGTCGAACAAGTGAGTGTGTTTCAAGTCAAGCGAGTTATTAACAGAGCAGCGTAGCCATTTTCTTTGTAGGAAGAATATGGGGAAAAAAACGTTATTACTATAGTGAATGTTCTGTAATAAATGGGAAACCTCGGGTATACAAAGGTTTGGTGGTAAGATGTGACTATAAATGCTAATATCTTTACTATTATCTGTACGCAGAGGTTAACTCGGCTGCAGTGTGGTTGAATTGGAATACTTAAAAAAGGCAGTTGTTTTCTGTGTGTGCTACTACTTTATTTTGTTTTTATAAAATTATTTTTATTGCAAAATTATGCATGTTTCTGTAAATAAAAATTCTGTGTATTGGATACATAAAAAAAACCAATAATAGCAGCAGCCATAAATTGAAAAAATAAAAAAATTTAAAAACTTTTTCAATAATAAATGGTGTTATGATAACTTCTGCTAGTACGGTTCGCTAGTAGGGCTTATGCATTACCATTTTCTGTAACCGATTAAATATTTTATGTAAAATATACTATATGTACATGTGTGTCTCGTGTGTTTTTTTCTGGTTGTAAATACAAATAAAAATAGTTTAACAGTATTTGCTTTTATTTACAATAAAATTTCCCAACACTTGCAACCAAAAATATTTGAGATGATTATCAAGATTTCGAAATCAATGTTTATATATATACCTACAAAGTGAATAGTAAATATACTTGCAAAAAGAATAATATATATTATAAAAGTTAAGATCATCGTGTGTTTAGTAGAAAACAGCATATCTGCCTGTAATAATTATAAATGTGGAACTCCAGAAATGAAAAATAAATAAATGGGGTAAACAAATAAATTATAGTGGATAGTATGGTTCTAACATACCTATTTCATATAGCGAATGCTCTACTAAATAGAAAACCTTGGTTGTGCAAAGGTTTGGTGACAGAATGCAAAATCAAAATATTGTTTATTTTTATCAGATTGATACAGAGTTCAGTTCGCCTGCAGGAGAGTTGCATTGGAATACTGTAAAGGATTCTACAAATTCCATCTCTCCCCTCAGGATATTACTTTAACAAATATGTATGTTGCATACGATGCTAATGTTAAACTAATTTCAGTTGCAGTAGTTTGAACTGGGAAACGTGTATGGCAAGTATCGTCAAGTTATTTTTTAACGAAAAGTATCTCAGCCAGAGAGGCGAACTGGCTACTTTTGATAATTTGTTATGTGTACATTTAATGCACCTCTTAACCAGTTAAATGTATGCAGTAATAATAATGACGCAAAACTCTTATGCATTCGGATTGGATACGTAGGTAATGGAAAGCAGGAGACACTGAAAACCAATACTGATGCGTATACAACGATCTCTAGCTGTACACGTTAGAAAAAATGGCACCACTGACTAGTAACATGCCAGAACGCTGCTCGCCAATCAGCACCTGGTAGTTTATTCACCAGCTGGCAGCGTAGCTAGCAGGGAATCGTTCGCAGCAGACACTAGCCAATCTCGCACATGGACTAGTACAGAGCTTTGCAAAGCTAATAGTCGAACGGGTTCGCTCACATCAAAGGAACCACCACATTTCGTTTGTGTATACTTATCTACTCTGTGGCCATTGCTTGGTGCTATTGACAAAGAAATGTGTTTTGATCGCGCTGTGAGCAAAAATAACGCTCCAGCAGTGACCGCCTTACAATCAACCAGTTGTTTGACCTATGCTGGGAAGAGCTGGAGTGTTCTGCTATGCTGCTTAAATAATGTTGCAAGTGCTGTATGACTATTTAATTTAACCGTCTCTAGATTAGTAGGACTTCATTTAGCATATGCCGAGATAATGTGACAAGCATTTTTTCCCAAGCTAATATTTTATTCTCCTGAGTACAGAGTATTAAGTCATAAACCATTTATGCTCATATATGCACTATGTTTGTGACTTTCATATACGTGGGGCGGGAGGTAATGATAGATAGCAGCATTTCGGAATATAGCATGGAGAATTTTCTATCCTCTACTGGGAAATTGTTTATTTATAATAATGGCAAAGCGTAAACGAAAAGTTCCGTGGGTGTACAAGGCTTTTTCTTATGATAGGCTGTAATAAAGTTTTAGTCTTATTTTATGTGATGCCATCACATTTGTTTCAAATTAAAACCTGAATATGGTGTACCTTTTTCAATGTGTGATTTTAGCAATGCAATGAAACTAACATACGACTTTACTGAGTAAAATTACTACTTGCATGCTAAGCATCGCATGCAAATCAATAAATAAATATTCGTTTTTTAAACAAGTAAGGAATTGAATTGTCAAAATATTTTATGCAGTTTATGTTGTAATAAATTTTGTTATATTCGGGACAAGGATTACATTTTAAAGTTAAATGTGGTAAAATATGAACACAATTTAAATACATGGTAAAGACGATAAAATTCAATACCTTGTTTAACGTACTTTGTGATGGCATATATGAATCAGTCCTGAAAACATGTGCCCCTCACTAAAGGCTTCTAAAATGGCTATCAATTATGTTTATAAAGTCTTCAGGTATGGTAAAACATAGTCTGTTTTAGGTCGTGAGTGTTGACTATAGTGTGAATTTGATGATNTTATAAAGTCTTCAGGTATGGTAAAACATAGTCTGTTTTAGGTCGTGAGTGTTGACTATAGTGTGAATTTGATGATTCCATTTCTATAAGTACCTTAATTACGGGTAACTATGCTTATAAAAGGGCTAAATGCATAATGAATCATATAACATTGGTTGGGCTTCGTATTGATCTCATATGGTTTACGTTAAGGATTTATCTAACTCCAACAGTTGCTGAAAGACGAGAAACTATGCCAAGTTGGTGGGCCAACATGAGCATACTATGCTTTAAACATTATTTGAGGTAAGGCAACAACTTTCCTGTGTTCTCGAATCGAACTGCTTGCATATACTGCTCATAATTACTTTTTAAACAATAATAGCACACCTACACCTTCAGAAAATTCAACGTGGTGCAGAACATGGTCGAATAACGAGTGTTCATGTTGCCACATTAGCTCTAATGANCACCTTCAGAAAATTCAACGTGGTGCAGAACATGGTCGAATAACGAGTGTTCATGTTGCCACATTAGCTCTAATGAAGCTGCCTTATGTCGCTGGATGGTAGACAAGAAAGCCACTGGCTCTGGTCATGACTGCGACAATCAAATGGTCCTTNAGCTGCCTTATGTCGCTGGATGGTAGACAAGAAAGCCACTGGCTCTGGTCATGACTGCGACAATCAAATGGTCCTTACTTCTGGCAGTCTGTTAAGATCTTCCATAACTGGTCAGCAGTGTACGGGTTCCTTCATGTGCCCATTCCATTGTTGGTAACAAAATCTGACTGTGAAATTTTAATGTCTTAAATTATGTCATGCCATTCACCCTATTTCTCACTGCAATTTCTCTGACTTGTCCTAAACTTAAGGTATGTAATCACATAGACTTCATATTCGTATCCCTCTTCAATATACGTGTTTGTGCATATGACACACGATATACTTACATTTCCCAGTTTTGAATATAATTAATTACGTTTATAATTTTTAGTTATAAAATGATGCGTAGTCAGCTGTTNTTCCCAGTTTTGAATATAATTAATTACGTTTATAATTTTTAGTTATAAAATGATGCGTAGTCAGCTGTTGTGACACATACGCAGTTACCTCAAAAGAAGGCGTATACGTATAGCATACGATATACATGCGTTTCCAAGTTTTTAAAACAATACATTAAATTTAATACATAACTTTTACTTATAAAATTGTGTGTAATCACTGTTGTGACGTCACATTCGTATTTACCTTAAAAATAAGCGTCTGTACGCATATTGAACGATAAACTTGCGTTTCTAAGATTTTCAAATAATACACAAAATTAATTTATATTACATACCTAAGTTTTATTTGTAACTACGTACATAAACGTCGGTTGTGACGTTATGTTGGAATTAGTCTTGAAGAATCAAGTATGGAAATATAGTACTTCAAATGCCTACTTTGATAAAATATTTAACGCATATCCAAGTCTATAAAATCGAATATGGAAATTGGATGACTGAAGCCCTAGGCGTTAGAAAGAGTACTTTTAATTTCTTATACCATATTCGAAATATTCTCAAAGAAATGTCCGGTTGTATGCTGCATGTAATATATCAAATTTGGATTTGTAATGTGAAACAAAAATACTAACTTACTCTATGTATGTGTGAAGTGATGCATTTTTTATGAGCATTCATTTGCTTAGCCTTATACATCACACTATTTAGAAAAAATTTAAATACTTGAAATTGTTATCTAAATAAAGTGAATCGTTCTTGCATACTGTATAGCGGGATAATTTTTTTCATTGGATTTTGACTTTTATGTCAGTGTACATAAAGTCAAGTATCTTCTTTCACTATTTTCTGGAAAACCATGCACCCTAAGTCAAAATGCTATTAAAATGTTTTTAATTTGATTTTCGACCCTTGTGTCTGGGAAAATATTGAAATTTTACTCTTCATTCTAAATAAAAAAAAAACACCCAGTCTATCCTCAATAATGCATGGATCGATGAATACATATATTTATTAGGTTTTGGTTCTTAAATCTGTGTTTTTGTGTATGCGTGGGTTGTTGGAAGGTTGACTGAAATGCCGGCTGCCCGAATCCAAAGAGTTTTGCATTAACACCTACCGTCAGGACTACTATTTTTCTTTTAAGCATAAGAATGCAATGTGACCTCAGGCACATTTCTTTGTTGGTTTTTAAAATACCTATTAATTATAAGGTAGGCATCTTAAGTGAGTTTTTATACCATCATGTTGGAATAGTTTTTGGCACTACACGATTCCATACATAAGCTACTTTCCAACATACTTTGAGATCCTTCACTCTTAGATATCCCTATGAAATCCAGTATGGCGTCGGGGTTAGACATTCGTAATATCTATTTCTAATATCAGTGTTAAATTCGCTTTTAAATCACGCGCCTAAAGACATGCAACACACATTACGTCTCTAAATTCTAAAACATTAAATTTAAGTAGTATATGTATGCGTGTATATATATATATATATATGTATGTATATTTTTTTTGGTACCCAACATTGTATTCGGACAAATCGACTATATGGCTTTCATCAGGGTCATGTGTGAAACTTATAATATTAATTTTAGGACTATAACTGCAAGGGTTGGAAAATGGTGGTCATTTTTTATGCTCATATAAAAGACAAAGACATAATTCATTTTTCATTTCGGATAGACTTGCACTGGTCTGATACGTTCCAATTCCCGTGTGCCTAACTCCTGCAGTCATTGATTGGTGTCCAAACTTAAAACATGTTCTGAGTTAAGGCAACTACTGTCTTGTATTCGAGGCTCGGGCTAGTTACAAAATTACTTTAAAAAATAAAACCAAAGATCAATTTTTACGCCTACTTAAGTCAATTTGGTATCGAATACATGCGAATAATCATATATTATGGGGTCACATTAGCATTTGACCTGAAAACACGAGCCCTATAATATATAACACTTGGTATATATCTCTGCACACAGTTCAAAACTTATAAAATCCAATATAGTGCTGGTCATTGCCTCATCACGTTTTCTGATATTATATTCAGTATCTCTTTGGAAATACGAATCCGTAGACATGCTGCTCGATACACAAATTTAAATGTTAAATTAAAATGTATTTATTTAAATACAATACTTTTATTTATAAAAGTATACTTTTCATAATCTATGGTTGCGGCATAATATATTAGAAATGTCTTGAAAAAACGAATCGACAGACAAATTGCTCGGCATAATATTTTCTAAGTTTTAAAAGTGAAATAAAATATATTATCAGGCGTAAAACTTTGCTTCCGCCGTTTTTCGATCGATGGCTGCAGCGGTAAGTGTTGGTGGAAATATGTAGTTCACTATTGTCACACAGTAAGCTTGGACATCTCTAAACATATCGACATCACCACATTAGTGAATTTGTGCTTGCATCATAAATTTATTCTCGGGCGAAGATGTCAGTTTTCAAGCCAAATGCTCGGCATGTGCGGGAATTTTCGATTTTCTGGTTCCATTTCAAGAAAACGTACGGTGAAGCTGCTCTTAGTGAATGAACGTGTCGTGAGTGGTTTCAACGCTTTAAGAGTGGTGATTTTGACGTCTAGGACCGGCATGGCGGTGGAAGAGAGGAGTGTATCGAAGATTCCGAAATGGAGGCATTACTTGATGAAGACTCGTGCCAAATGCAAGAATAATTGGCAGAATCATTGGAAGTGACGCAACAAGCCATTTCAAAACACCTCAAAGCCATGGGAATGATTCAGAAGCCAGGAAATTAGGTTCCGTACGAGTTGCAACCGAGAGATGTTGAACGGCGTTTCTTTGCTTGTGAACAGCTGCTTCAAAGACAGAATCTGAAGGGGTTTCAACATAGCATTGTGACCGGCGACGAACAATGGGTCCACTACGATAATCCCAAGCGCAGAAAACCATGGAGAATGACCGGACATGCCTCCACGTCGACGGCCAGACCGAATATGCACGGCGCCAAGGTCACATCGGTGTGGTATCTTATGAGCTGTTGAAACCGAGTGAAACCATCACAGGGGATCGGTATCGAACGCAATTGATGAGTTTGAGCCGAGCTTTGAAGGAGAAACGGCCACAGTAAAAAGATACACACGACCAAGTTATCCTCCAGCATGACAATGCTCGGCCACATGTCGCAAGACCGGTCAAGACATACGTGGCAATGCTGAAATGGGGGATCTTACCCCACCCTCCGTACTGTCCAGCGTTGCTCCTTCCGACTACCATTTGTTTCGATCGATGGCNGGATCTTACCCCACCCGCCGTACTCTCCAGACGTTGCTCTTTCCGACTACCATTGGTTTCGATCGATGGCACACGGCCTGGCCGATCAGCATTTCCGCTCGGATGAAGAAGTCAAAAAATGGATAGATTCGTTGGTCGCTTCAAAAGACGCATCGTTTTTTCGAGATGGTATCCGAAAATTGCCAGAAAGATGGGACAAAGACTAGGGACGGACAGTACTTTTAATCATAAATATGTAATCACGTTTTAACAATAAAGCCTCAAATATTGAAGGAAAAACGGCGGAAGCAAGGTTGTACACCTGATACATTTAATACATAACTTTTATTCATAAAATTCTTCTTTTTATATAGTTGATGGACGTTACATCATAATCAAATAATTTTTGAAAATACGAATACATAGACAGGTCGGCCGGTGCATTTTTTTCTCCAAGTTTAAAAGTTAACATGTTATTTATAAAATTGATGCATATTCAGTGCCTTGTCAACATGACTGTTGTATATGTTGACGCTATTTGGTTGGGGAAGCCAATGTAACTTGCGCTTTACCCCNGTGCCTTGTCAACATGACTGTTGTATATGTTGACGCTATTTGGTTGGGGAAGCCAATGTAACTTGCGCTTTACCCTACCTGTGGAGAATACAGGGTGACTTATAGTGTCGTAGTTAATTCCTCCAGGCATAGACTATAAGGTGCCTAGAAGGTTGAGGGGTTTTCAATAAGGTAGTCTTTTGCTGTTTCATTTTGAAGGACGAATATATTGTCTCGAGTTTGAACAAAAAACAATATACAGCAACACTTCCGAGGTATGGTACTCTATTCTGGCTACTCGTATTAACTGTGGCGACTTCATGGTGGAGTGGGGCTTCTCTGGGCGGCGATTTTNTATATATATATATATATATGTATATTTTTTTTGGTACCCAACATTGTATTCGGACAAATCGACTATATGGCTTTCATCAGGGTCATGTGTGAAACTTATAATATTAATTTTGAGACTATAACTTTAAGGGTTGGAAAATTGCGGTTAATTTTTATCTTTACTGATTTTAATAATGCGGATGTGTTTGTTTGTTTGTNACTTTAAGGGTTGGAAAATTGCGGTTAATTTTTATCTTTACTGATTTTAATAATGCGGATGTGTTTGTTTGTTTGTTTGAATGTGCTAATCTCTGGAGATACCAGTCTGATTTGAAGAATTCTTTTTGCATTTGATAGCTTATTTCTTGACGAAGGTTATAGACTATTCAACATCNTACCAGTCTGATTTGAAGAATTCTTTTTGCATTTGATAGCTTATTTCTTGACGAAGGTTATAGACTATTCAACATCGCGATACGACCCTTAGAAGTCGAGCAAAAAGAAAGAAAGTCAGAAAAAACTCTAAGCGAAAACGAATTAATAGTGCGGGCGGGCAATGCGATGCCGTGAGTCCGTGGCCGAGGGCGGTCACCCGACGAGAACCGAACAAGAGCGGAACGGAGCATTACCGAGAACAGCCGAACTGTGCATTTCTACGAGGTACCATGCCGCGCGGGTCAGACTCTTGGTCGGCCTTCCTTCGCAACAGTAGTGTCCTTACACGGAATTTGTTTGAGCTTATATACACTGAGATGACAAAAGTCATGGGATAGCGATATGCATATATACAGATGGCAGTATTACCGCTTACAAAATGTATGAATGGGCAGTACAAAGGTTGGGCATTCATTTGTATTCAAGTGATTCGTGTGAAAAGGTTTCTGACGTGATTATGACCGCACGACGGGAATTAAGACTTTTAACGCGGAATGGTAGTTGGAGCTAGACGCATGGGACATTCAATTTTGGAAATGGTTAGGGAATCCAACATTCCGAGATCCACAGTGTCAAGAGTGTGCCGAGAATACCTAATTTCAAGCATAACTTCCCACCATGGACAACGCAGTGACCGACCGCCTGCACTTAATGACCGAGACCAACGACGAGTGCGCAGAATGGTCAGTGTTAACAGACAAGCAACACTGTGAAATAACTGCAGGAATCAATGTGGGACGTACGACGGACGTGTCCGTTATGACAGTGCGGTGAATTTTGGCTGTACTGGGCTATGCCAGCAGAAGACCGACTCGAGTGCCTTTACTAACAGCACGACATCGCCTGCAGCGCCTCTCCTGGGCTCGTGACCATATCGGTTGGACCCTAGACGACTGGAAAACCGTGGCTTGGTCAGATGAGTCCCGATTTCAGTTGGTAAGAGCTGATGGTAGGGTTTGAATGTGGCACAGACCACACGAATCCATGGGCTCAAGTTGTCAACAAGGAACTGTGCAAGCTGGTGGTGGCTCCATAATGGTGTGGGCTGTTTTTACATGGAATGGACTGGGTTCTCTGGTCCAACTGAACCGATCATTGACTGGAAAGGGTTATGTTCAGCTACTTGGAGACCACTTGCAGCCATTCATGGACTTCATGTACCCAAACAACGATGGAATTTTTATGGATGACAATGCGCCATGTCACCGGGCCACAACTGTTCGCGATTGGTTTGAAGAACATTCTGGACAATTGCAGCGAATGATTTGGCCACCAAGATCGCCCGACATGATTCCCATTGAACATTTATGGGACATAATCGAGAAGTCAGTTCGTGCACACATCCTGCACCGGCAACACTTACGCAATTATGGACGTCTATAGAGGCAGCATGGCTCAATATTTCTGTCGGGGACTTCCAACGACTTGTGGAGTCCATGCCACGTAGAGTTGCTGCATTTCGCCGGGCGAAAGGAGGTCCGACACGATATTAGGAGGAATCCCATGACTTTTGTCGCCTCAGTGTACGTTGGTTGAATAATTTTCCTTTTTTTTTATTTGGTGGCTCAATACTAGAAAGTAGGTATTAAAAAATAGGTTTCACATTGTTTTTTAACTTTTAATTTGTAAATACTTCTATATAAACACATTGTTGTATCTATTAGAATTGGTTTTTTATTTTTGTTTAGTTGGTTAGTACTTAGTAATTAGGTAGGTAGTTTACAAAATATATTATTTAAAAATAGGTTTCATATTGTTTTTAACGTTTAGTTTGTAAATACTTATATATAAACACATTGTTGTATATATATATATATATATATATATTAGAATTTGTATTTTATTTTTGTTTAGTTGGTTAGTACTTAGTAATTAGGTATTTAGGGTACAATTTATGTTTTTTATCTGATAGGTTTGCAGTTCAGGCATAAGTTTCACTACGTTCGTTTTTCCGAATTTGATTAATTTGTTTAATTTGTACTTACGAAGTAACAACATAAAAATATTATTTTGTTAAATGAATGTTAAATAATGTAATGATACAGAGAAATGATGCTTTCAATATGTTGTTATTTATTATACTAATGTTATATTGTTAAACAATGTAATAATAAATTTAAAATAAGTTTTAGTTTTATTTTTAAGTAATCAAGTCGGAAAACAGATTGCCGCCAGCGCGCTTTCTTGCAAAACGCTGTCTAAACCGTTAAAGATGGAACAATAT
This sequence comes from Clitarchus hookeri, assembly GCA_002778355.1. Taxonomy (NCBI): domain Eukaryota; kingdom Metazoa; phylum Arthropoda; class Insecta; order Phasmatodea; family Phasmatidae; genus Clitarchus; species Clitarchus hookeri. The sequence continues at coordinate 52,756 of NQII01000664.1, forward strand.
CATATAGTAAAGGATTGCGGAGAATATAAAGACCTAAAAAAAACTCCGCGGTAGCATATATCTATCTATAACAGAGAAATACTCAAAAGTGTTTTTACCATTTAATTCACCGAGACGTTGAGTTTTATAATATGTATAGAGTACAGAATATTTATTAACACTAAGTAAAATTCAACTTTATTAAAAAAAAAAAAAAACCTCAACAATAATTTTGTAGTCCACGCGAACGAAGCCGCGGGCACAGCTAGTGCTCATATAAAAATCGCAAGGCATAATTCATTTTTCATTTCGGATATACTTGCACTGGTCTGATACGTTCCAATTCCCGTGTGCCTAACTCCGGCAGTCATTGGTTGATGTCCAAACTTAAAACATGTTCTGAGTTAAGGCAACTACTGTCCTATATTCGTGGTTCGGGTTAGTTACAAAACTACAAAAAAAAAAAAACCCCAAAAATAAATTTTTATGCCTACTAAAGTCAATGTGATATCTAATACATGCGAATAATCATATATTATGGGGTCACATTAGCATTTGATCTGAAAACACGAGCCCTAAAATATATAACACTTGGTATATATCTCTGTACACAATTCTAAGCTTATAAAATCCATTGTAGTGCTGGTCGTTGCCTCATTATCACGTTTTCTGATATTATATTCAATATCTCTTTGGAAATACGAATTCGTAGACATGCTGCTCGATGCACTAATTTATAAGTTAAATTAAAATGTATTTATTTTAATACAAAACTTTTATTTATAAAATTATGCTTTTCACAATCTATGGTTGCGGCATAATATACTACAAATCCGTCTTGGAAATACGAATCGACAGACACATTGCTCGGCATTATCTTTTCTCTAAGTTTTAAATGTGAAATAAAATATATTACATTTAATACATAACTTTCATTTTTGAAATTCTTGTTTTTATATAGGTGATGCATGTTACATCATAATCAAATAATTTTGGAAAATACGAATACATAGACAGGTCGGCCGGTGAAATTTTTTCTGCAAGTTTAAAAGTTAACTTGTTATTTATAGAATTAATGCATATTCAGTGCCTTGTCAACATGACTGTTGTATATGTTAACAGGTGATGTGTGTATATATATATAATCTGTACTGACACCAATGTCCTGGTGGCTCAGTCAGGGTATGGTGGTCAACTATGCTAAGATGGCTTATGGCATAATTGACCTGGCCACCCTGGTGTTTGTCGGGAGCAATGCCTGCCATACGAATTTGGTGGCTATCTTGCGGTTTGGAATTTGTGGCTAACTATGCTTATTCGTGGCCTTAGGGCATACTTGACTCTACCGCCCTATTCATCAGTAGTAATGCCTATGTTATGAATTGGTCGACTATACCTTACAGTTCGGAAATGACAGCCAACTTTGCTTATTAGTGGGCTTAGGACATACTTGACACTGCGGACATTTTCTTCGTCAGTGGATGCCTATGATATGAATTTGGTGGGTATTTCCTAAACAGTTCTGGAATTATGGCTAACTATGTATATAAGAGGGCTTAAGTCATAATTGGCTCAATCACCCTCATCGATGTCAGGTACGTTGCCTATGATTTTAATTTGGCAACTAAACAGTTCATAAATGATTGCTAACTATGCCTATATGTTTGTGGGAGTCGGATATAGACCTACTGTACTTGGTTTAATTAACAGGGGTGTGTTTAGCAGATTTACTTCGTATATGTCGTAGAATATGCTTGTAACAAGGTGGAGTGACAGCATGAAGTAGCATGAGTGTATGTTGAACTAAAAAAAAATCCTGAAACAAGATTGTTGGTGTTGACATGAAATGACAGAGCATGGACTGGAAAATTCTAGAATCAAGATGTTGGCATGGAATGACATGAGCATTAAGTATCATGACAATGCAATGTACTAGAAAATTACAGGGTGGGATGACAGATCATGATAATGTTAGTCAAAAACAAAATGCGGACTCAATAACATGATAGCAGACTTAGTCAAAAGGCAAGGTCACATTTGGTTCACTGTTAGATGCTGTGTCCATCCTACCCTAAGCCCCAAGCGATGTGCCAGCTCACCCATTATTTATCCAGGCCGGTGACAAGGGGGGGACTACGGGCACAGCTGTGCCGGGTCCTGGACGATAGGGGGGCCCCATGTAATATGTTACATAAAAATAAATAAATAATTACCCCCGGGGCCGCCCATGAGGGCACTTCGCCCCGCACTGGGCGGGGGCGGCTGCCATCGCTCGCCAACTTCACCTCCTGGGCGCCGCCGAGCCTGGCTGGCTCTCAAGCGTCGCAACATTCATAGACTAAAGTCGAGGAAGACTGCTTATTCAAGAAATGGTAAATTTGTCCCGGGCTCCTAAGCTCAAGGCGGCGTTCCAAAACGTTACTCCGAGAGTAGAGTAACGTAACAGAGAGTATCCACTGAGGAAAGCAAAATTAAAAGTGGTTCCGGAACGAACATGATCTAAATAACATTATGTGTGTACAAATATGTACTGATTAAGCAATCAATCTAAATTCCAAAAGATATTTGTCCCTTTCCTCAAATTCTTTATTTTTCAAAATATTAGTTATATACATACACAGCTTTACTCTCTATAGATTAATCATAATCATTATGTCTAAAATATAATCTTTATAAATGTTAACTTTAAATAACAATACGAATTTGATAACTCGTCATTTGTAGTTTTCCCAAGTGTGTGTGTGTAAACAGAATGTCCACATTTATTTTCAATTTGTTTAATTAAACTAAAATTTCTGTCATTTTCAGATTACCCTTCTATACTCAATGAAGTTGTGCGTGTAAGAGTTTTACTCTGGCAAGATGCTGAGAGTAATTACTCTACAGTTTTAGGACACTGCCAAGAGAAAGTAAAACATTTACTCAAAGTGTTTTGGGACAGCCAGAGAGAAAAGTTTACTCGCAGAGTAACTTTTTGGAACACCGCCCAAGGGGGCCGCAGACGCTTGGAGTTAGGAGGAAATAAAAAGACGACACCCGCGTAGGGATTATGTGACGGGCCCCGAAATTTCTGTCGACAGCCCTGTATCTAGCTACTCTCGCAGTCGCAGATTTTATACCCGCTGGTCACTCTTCGTCTTTCGGTTAAGGTCGCACAATCGCCGAAACTCTCGACTCTCATCAAATCTCCCAGCTCGGAGGCCCATCGTGCTTAAAATACAGTAATATCGCTGGTGTGGATCTGGAACGTT
>NQII01000664.1:56105-77660 GCA_002778355.1 Clitarchus hookeri
CCCCCCCTAGATAAACACTGTTATTGTAATAGAACGTTCTTCAGATAAATGCAGAAATTCAATCTGCTGGTCAGGAGCGCGCGCGAGCCGCAGAAGGCTTATCACGGCGGGCAGAAGGCTTATCAGGGCGACACGCCGCAGCTAGTCTGTTTGACGCCGACTTTATAAAATCCGCTGGAGTATAATATTACAATTATCTCCTCCACACACTCGTCGCTCGCGCGATGTAAAGCAGCAACGCTTACCAATATCCTCACAGCATGGGCAATGTATTTGATCCTTTGTTGTTTTCAATTGGTCCTCCCTTTCTCTAATGTTGCACATCTTTCATAAGCTTTCCTGGAAAATTCACAAAACTGGTAGGGAGTTATATTTCTTTCAGGATGTGCCACTAACCATTTGTTGCATTCGCCGGCATAAAACGTTTTCAAATGCCTAAAAAATCTTCTGTCAAGTGGTTGCATTTTATGGATACTATAGGATGGAAGAGTCAGCAAATATGGTCATGGCAGACGTTTATTACTTCTAATGACAAATATGATTAATGGTTATCCAGCAGAAGCAACACAGGATGATCACTTTCAGCTCGAACCTTTTCGTGAAAGTGACAAATCCATTGCATGAACATGCCAGAATTTACATAGCCCGAGCCAGAACACATTGCGACATTGCCAGGCTGTTTTCATGCGAGTTCCTTACTATAATAACTATATTATAGTTCTACTGCAAACATTTCAGCTCTAGATAAGCAAAACTTCGAGCCAAATACTGATTGAAAACATTTTAAAGGGTTATGTTGAAAATCCACAAGTGAAGGGCAAAGGTCCGCACATAACACGCAGTGCGGACTTTTACCCCACTATTATTGTCTGTCTCATACAAGTAGGCGAGATTTTGACAGTCAGTGAGTGGCAATTGACGTATACGAAACAAACAAAGTGCCATTTACAAAATCCTGAATCAGCTGATGCACGAACGAACAAAAGTTAAAATTACGTTGACTATTCTGAGTGCACTGCTGACGCACATAAGACAAGCAGAAAATACGCGATAAGAAAGAGTTCCTAGATTAATTAATACATTTTATTTTACGAGGTCCCAAAAAAATGGGCGTTAGTGTTACAAACTAAACTTCGTGATACTGTAGTAATGTATAGGTGTTCAAAATGAAATGAACAATAAAACGATCCGTATCCAAATTTAACGCAACTTCAAAAACCTTTTTTCACGTCGTATCACTCCTCTCCAACCATGCTTTCGAGACGTGCTTGATATTAATTCCAAAAGCATACAGAAATATTGCATAACATTGTTGAATTATTTTTTCTAATAATTTGACGAAATATATTTCGAATTCGTGTCGTTCGGAGCCAGTAATAGAAGAGCAATGGAAACAGCTCTCACCTCGCTCTGTCGTGGCATGCGCGCCATCTAATCTCTCTTTCCCGAAGCATTACCAGCCAGAGAAGAAAGTTTCCATGCTAACAGATTTACATACAGATACCAATAGTTTTATTTATCCGCGAGCTCTGCATAATTTTTAAAGTAACATATTTCGTGTACAGCGATTTTGAGTACTAGTCATTTCTATGCGGTCGGTAATCGTTCGTCTACGTAAATTATATGCCATATTGTTCTCCCGAAAACCAATTTCCTTGTTTCTGTATTAACGAAGAAAGTGGGACAAGCGTGAATATTTTTTAAGCAATTATAACGTTTTTCCAAGTACACATTTCGAACTCGAAAATATATTAGCTATAACGTCCAAAGTGTGATAATAGCTACAATTACCGCCTCGCAAATGTTAAACCAAATTTACTGTCTCGGACAAATTAAAAAAGTGTTAGCAAATATTAAATTATTTGCGGGTGGCGAAAGGATACATAAACGAAAAGTAAACATTGGCGCTACTTTCGTCGAACTGTCAGAATCTCGCCAACTTTCATGAGACATACTTTAGTTGCAGATGCTTGCCCCAGAGCGCAGTCTTTCCTGTACGTGACTCGTGCTGCTACCTGTGATGATCAATTTGAACAACCGCCACAGCTCTGTAACCACTAAGGAACGCAGTTTTTGTGCTTGGTTACAGAAATTCTATTAAATCATTGTAACCAACGACTTGCACTATTTCGTATGGTTGTAAAATTACATCAGACTATGTGAAATAACTTTTTGCCTTATTATATTTGCTAGATGTTGCACACTGACGTGACACACACGGCGATAACTATCCCAATGCACAAACTTTTATTGACTGAATCAATGGTGCCAACAGTTTTTATTTGTATGAAATTTTCAGACACACGTCCTTTGCCCCATCTTACTCTACACACTCCGTATTAGTTTCCGCCACATGGTTATTAAATAATACATATTTGTTGTGGGCTTCTCCAGTATCCCTATAAGTTTGGTGATGGAATTTTTGAACATCCTCTGTGTGTGTATAAATATATATATATAATGCTTGGGAGTTAAAAGATAATTCACTTGTGACTTGTAGTTTTATGAAATAGGCCCCCAAGACACAGTGATGTATTCAATTTGTCTGGTGGTTCCTCATCCTGGTTGTGTTGCCCTAGGACATACATTCTAGTACTGTTGATTGAGATGTAACTTCTTTCGTGGAATTTCTGTGACATTTTTTGCAGTAAATTATATTTTTTGTTCTAGGTGTATGTTTAGTTCTCTGGGATGATTTCAGGCCCCAATATTTTGACCATTGTTTTAGTAAAGCATGTCGGTATTTTTGTAACTATAAAAACTGATTGATTGTTGAAATATAAAAATCTGATTGGTTATTAAGATTAACTTTGTCAAAAATGTTACTACCACTAACTATTTTATCATCCTCGTAATATTTTTAAATAACATTTTACTGTTTTGTTATTAATTGCAGCTTTTTAATGGAAGTTACAATGTTTACTTTAAATATATAAACGTATGTATATTTGTAAAGTACACTTGACATTAATCACAATGTTCTTGACATTTTGATTTCTTGAGTTAGCCAAAGTTTAAAATATTGCAATTACAATAATTATGCGATTTCTTGCAATCTTGAAAGAAATTATGATACTTTTTTTTCTGGTTACAGGATTCAATTTACTTTATTACTTTCGCTAAATATAATTGTAAGCTTCTTTATTCTTACGCTGTATGTCCGGATTTTCCCTCTGTCGCTTTTAGTCTCCACCCCCTCCGCCCTTGACAATTTCACACTGTAGTTACACTAACGAGATAATACAACTGCCTACCTATTCGTTAAAATTAGTAGCATGCCGAAGTAAGTTGAACGAAAAACACATCTAAGTGGTTGTGAATTATTTACGGACATCACAACCGCAAATGTTCTTTGCGAGAAATTTTTTTATAGCAATCCCAGCAATTTATATGCGGAAAATATTAAGTTGACTTGGCTAGTGGTACGGCGTTGTAACATGTTGGAAAGCTCATCCATATAATTTCATCGTTCCGTAGTGTTCAACTGCGATTACACATGCCGTTCGAATGGCCATGTGCTTACAAAAAGCTGTTGAGAATATTTTCGTAACTGTCACGTACGAATTCAAACCTCATTGGTAAACAAAGCGTGTTTACAGTTTGAATCACGGTGCAATTTGCGTTGCTCAAGAAGCCGTTATACGAACTCTACTCAAAATGGATAATCGGTACAACACACGGTGTGCACCGTAAACGAATAGAACGTAGGCTATTTAGCAATTGTTAATGCGATACGTGCTAGAGATTGAGAGTATTTTCAATACCTGTTATCAGTAATTGGTATTGGAAAGGAACAGACGATACCTGTCCTTAGCTTCTGGGAATTCCTGTCTATCCCATATACTAAAGACGAGGCAGACCGATCTCGCTGGCTGCGCACAACCAATCTCCGTGTCACAACATTGAACTGCTTTTCTACCAATACGGCTAGGAAAAACGGCGTGGATTGGATTTGAGGTTAGAATAACGTTTATTCCACAAGTGCTTTGAGACGTTTATATACTTCCTCTAACCTATTTGGAATGAAGTTTGGTTTAATTCAAATTGGCGAAAGTATTTTATTCATGTAAAGGTGCTTGTTATTTAAATGTTAAGATATAAACAAATACGTTTATCACTGTTGACCATGTGACTTTGATAGTTGTGTTCCATGAAGCTTGTTACTCGACACACTAAAGTTATCATTTCGTACCTGTTTCTACCCTCTAATATTATTCAATACTAGATCCCAACAGTATTAACGGAATAAAATAGTACATTAAAAATTTTTAACTTTATTTTTAACTTGCCAACCGCATCCTTCAGTATCTATTTTGCATTTTTTTCCTTCTATTTTTGGCAATGAAAAAAATGCTGGACAAGTTATCTCCTCCTGAATATGTCTCGCTGTTATTTTATACATACCCCCACATCGTCACAATAAGAGCAGCGGGAAATCTGCTATTGTCACTGTCCTACCACGAGAACATGAGATACGAAGAGCTATTTGGCTACACGAGGATAGTTGGTAACGCTGCCACCCTAGAGACTGTTCGCGGTGGTCGCTGTAATGCCCGACACTTGTCCAAGTTCTTCAAGAGTAGTATGCTGATAGAGCTTCAGTACGATGTGCTCTCCTCGTCACGTGTTTGAGCGGTCCAAGAGGCGTGGCTTAGAGTCGGGGGTGGAAATAAAGAGATTTGAGCTACTCTTAACATTGAGGTCTTGAGAGCCGAACGGGGTGGAACTAGCACGGGCCATGACCTTCCCCCCCCCTCGCTGTCTTATAATTGTGTTTTTGCTACCCGTGGATAAAAGTTCTCATTTGGAAAATGTTGAAAAAGGGTTGGTGGAGGGCGGCTAAACCAGTGATGGGGCGAGAGCGGAATCTCTTTCAAAGAACTATGCAGCTGCGAGACTAAGGTAAATTTGATGAGCATAGAAGTGGCATTTGTAATCATCAAAAATATCCATACTTTGTTTTAAAACTACAACGTACACAACACTGGCTATGTCTCTTCATAAAATAATTATTTCAAGAAGAAGTGAAACGTTCCACGTTTCATGGTTTAGAAGAAGTGAAACGTTCCACGTTTCATGGTTTAGAAGAAGTGAAACGTTCCACGTTTCATGGTTTAGAAGAAGTGAAACGTTCCACGTTTCATGGTTTAGAAGAAGTGAAACGTTCCACGTTTCATGGTTTAGAAGAAGTGAAACGTTCCACGTTTCATGGTTTACAAATAAGTTAAAATTTTCGTGATTGGCCAAATAATAACACGCGATGCTACAAAACTAATATAATAAGACCGTGGTCACTGATAAGAATTGGCGCATTTGTAACCCACCGGACTCGTAACGGGATGACCCGGATTCGATTCCCTATTCAGACCTCCTGATTTAGTTTCCCATGGTTTACCTGAAATTACTTCAGGTGAAGACCGAGATGAGTTTCTTAACAAAGGTAATTTCTTCCCTCATAGTCTCTAATGACCATGCTGTCGACGAGACGTTCAAACCCAGGGTTTAAAAAAACTACCGCGGCTGACGGCTTAGGTACCATGGCAGCCTATATAATCTGAAGAGCCGCCGGAGAAAAATGATTAGCACTTCCTGTTTGTAGTATCGTTACGTTAAATTGGTTTGTTTGTTGTTTGCTGTTGAAGTTTGCCGTCATAAAATTTGGAGACGTAAATAATTATTTGTAAAGTATGAAAGATATAAAATGTAATAGTAGGCTGTCAGCTACTGGGCTGTAGAGATTAATTCCCGCACCCGGGAAATCTCATCGCCGAATCTGTGTGGCACAATTTCCTATTATATTTTTAGTCCACTTTTTCACATAACTGAATGCCAATGTTTAGAATCGCAATCGGATTGGTGCACACTTAATATTGCAAAAAAATTCTTTACATGGGTGTTTAATTTTTAATTATGTTAATTTAAAATTTACGTAATTTGCAGACTGATACAAGAAAAACTTATTTCAAGTAAGCAGTGTTACCTTACCGTAACTCATATTTTTTGCCTACTAATTTAGAAAATCTTAGATTACAGCATGCTTTCCCAGCACGAGAAAAAGTAACGAAAATAGTAAAACAACATTACATATTTTCTTAAAACTCATATTTTTAGCAGAGATCTCGGGTCAAGAGTTATAAGGACGACAGTAAACTTTCCATCACAGGCGGCACCCTTACCACTACTTATATAAATAATTTTTATTATATAAATAATTGCAAACATACTTGCATTGAAATCTGGCACATGTTAATTTAATAAATAGTGCAAATTTTTGCAAGAGGAATTAAGTAATTTCACCAGTCATGAAGTTAGCCAGAGGTGTGTGTGTCCATTGTGTCTCTCCAGTCTTTCCACATTTCAAATAAAAATACGCAAGAATCGTAGTAAATAAATATATTTGACAATTTCTGTGCAATGCATAACTTTGGCTTTATTAATTTCACAAAAATTGTTTTAAATTAATTTTTTTATATTATTTTAAAATATATTTTCCATGAGGCATTATAGTACATTTACGGTTACTTCACTCTTTTTCTGAAGCCCTACTAAAGTTATACTTCCAGGAAATTCCTCCGCCTCTTGCAAACGAAGCATAACCGAGTCTGGAAAGTTACACCAAAGGGACAAAGCACCGCATTCGTGCGCACTCAGTGTAACATCATCTTCCATAAGAACCATTTCACACTAGGCATTAAACAACATACCTATTTTCTCCCTGTCTTTTTTAATATTAAGTATAATTTAAATTAAATTTATAATTTATTGATAAAATTACAATTTAACCGAAAATAAGCCGCTTTTATGCTAACACAAGTATAAAACGCATGTGATTAAGGAAACAACCAAATGAGTCGGGGTGATTTCTCGAAGGTTTTATTCAAAAAGTATGAAGAAACCCCAAATAGACTATACATCCAGTAATATTTTGTGGGCACTGCTATCTCCATAACCCGTAAACGTTAATACAATTAAAAATAATAGTTTACATTCAGTATTTTGAATACTTTTTTGAAATATTTTGAAATAATTTCCAATCAATTTTTAATTTTTTTCAAATCGTGCATTTCCACTCTTTACATGAAACATTAAGCAATGACATCTGCTTCTGTAACTCTTTATGCCTTGCTCCAGTTTTTGATACAGACATGATTTGGTGGTTCTTGGTTTATATTCTTGGCCTTTGTACATAAAACACAACATTTTTGTCGTGAAGTATTAAATATTATAATAGAAGCCTGGAAACAAATGATGATATTCACGGAAGTTATTTTACTAATAAACCTACATGAATACACTTTCAATATTAACACACACTTCCCTCTCCTGAAAGGGGGCGATATCACTTTCCATACGATCTCTTTTCCCCTTTTGGCCATCCGAACCACTGTACACATTGGTACACCGTCGTTGTCAACCCTTTCTTCTTGCAAAGCTAGTTCTTTTTCTTTATGACCAGCTTTTTTCCAACACTATCTAACTGCCTCAGCAAAACCTCCTGAAACTTCATTTGGTTCTTAGAGAATGTGCTACTTGACATGCATTGCATATTAAGTGCAGCCGAGAATTCTGTGAGCTATGTGTAGCCACCTCCAAGAGCAACTATGCCATGGATAGCTGCTTTGTTCACATGAATATCATCTTTTTTATGTGAAGCTTCAGAAGTTGTATTTGAAGTTGTATAACACATTCTACACTTGAATACCCGCGTTGAGTAAAATTCTTTTCTTCCTTCTGATAACCGTACCATATCCTTGAAAGTAGGTAAGTGTTATGTACCTTGTAGGCAGTTTATCAAACGACGAGTGCTCAAAATTCTTTTTCCATGAAATTCAAGTTTAGGCCGGCTATTGGAAAAGTAAGAAGACAGTCCAATACCTATTGTTCCCTCCGTCCCAAACAGTTTTTTCCCTCACGTCAAATTTTGTAGTAGAGCGTTTTTTGTGCTGGCATGCATGTTTCTGTTACTTTCACTGTTCTTGTTCGTTATGTACTGTGTACCAATTCGTGTTAATAAACAAATTATCAAATCAACCCAATACCTATTGACTTCTGTTACATATTGTGGCAGAGATAATATAATGAACACGTTGCAGATAGGTCCTATGGATTTCGTACCTACTAATGCCAGGTACTGGTGCAGCAGGTATCTCGCAGGTACTGTAAAATAAAGTAGGAGTTTTCTTACTACTATTAATATGAACTGATTCTGCAGGCATCTCACTACTTATATGCATATCACGTTGTAAGAGTATTCCGCCACAAGTGTGATGAACCTGAACACTACTAAGATTGCTCGATGCTGTAGGTATCTCATCACTAGCATGATGGGCTGATATAGTGGGTACCACAGCAACATGATGTTCAGGACAACCGAACTGTCTGAAACAAGCATATTTGTATATATAATATACATACATACTATTACTCCCTCAGTGTCTCCATTGATCTCTTTCGCGTTGAGCCAAATACTAGTAAACATTGGCACAATGAAATTGTCAACATACAAATGTAATTTCTACAATGAATACCATATATGAATTGATTTATGACCAGAAAGTATATTGTGTACTTATTTTAATTTCCTATCATACCTTTACCTGGCCACATAAAAGCAGGATGTAATTGTGAATCTCAAAATATTGATTATTATTGTAAAGATAAGGTTGGTATGTATTGCATTGTTAGTGGAAAGTCTAGAATTTTCATTTGGGAGTAATGTAGTCCTTTAAATTTCGCTAGCGTGGCCATTTCATGCACGAAGTGTGTACTTATAAAGACGGATTTGCTGTACTAGGCGTAATTTGGAAATATTAATCACCTTGAAAATGCAGAAATTTAAACTTGATATTGATCTGGAATGTTATTTTGTCCTTACTCATTATATAATTTTTTCCTTTTACTGATTTTAGAATGACTAGATATACAATTGACAGGAACAAAGTTCCCAAGTCACATTACAAAAGGCAGAATTTTTTTCCCCATTGTTTCTAAACTTTTTGGGTGTAAACTACGCCAGTGTGCTTTGGTACACCCCTGATAAACAATGTGAATGTTAGTGGCTGCTGACTAATTTCAAAATCTACAGTTTTATAAATTCTTAAACATTTAGTCATCACGTGAAGCCGCAACAAATAATTAAACGAATGTTGGATGTTTGCTCTTTAACGATAAGCTACTTACTTCTGTACCTTCTGGGGAACATTTCTTGGTCGGTATATTCAGATTACCTACAGATTTATTAGATAGTACAGTGACTGCATCACAATAGCTCCAATTGTGTATTCTCTTTCGGAGAGAGCTGCCATGAATAACTTATAGGTCGTGTGGTGGTAGAAGCTGAAGCGCTTTATATGTCACTGGGGAAAACACACATATTTTAAAAAAATAACTTATATCTCCACTGAGGATATCATCGTAATAAATCTCATTTGTCTCTTGTGTAACGAAAAACTCTGGATAGATGGAACGTAATTTTTTAGCCTTCCTCGGCCACTGGATAGCTGTTGGACTCAGATTGCAATGTTTTTTTTTATAATTGAGAAATATGTTTAAATAGAAACATCTGCAGTGGCACAGCGAAAAAAAAGGGGGGTTAGCTCTACATACAGCTTACCTTTTATAGACTTTTTTATTTAAAATTTTGTTAGAATTTTTTATTTTAGTTGTGAAGGGTATAGCCTGGTCCCCCCCCCCCTTTTTTTTGCCGTGTTTGGGTACGCCACTGCTTCAGTGACACGGGGGAATGATTTTGCAGATTTTTTCGTCTCCGATGGTGCTATTTACACACAACACACCTGCCAACTTGTACGATTCTGCCGTAATTTTTACGGGTAAATGTAGTTCTTACTTTTTTACCGGAGCGGCACAAATTTTACGTTTCTGCCGGCCTGAAGTTTTAGTTTGTCACACTGGTCATCTGTATTGTCAGTCACGTGTCGTAAAAATCTATGTGCTTTTGTTGCAGGAAATAACGTATGTATTGTATTCGTAATGTATTTTAACACAACAGTGCCATATATTTCTCACTATGTGTAATACGGTACCATAGTTTTGTCGTGAATGTTTAGGTAAGGAGAAGGCAAGACAATAATTTAGAATGAAATTTAACACCTTGTAAGATTGTTGTGACGTCCCATTTTATGGTACAAATGCCATAGTTTAGAGTACATAATACCATATATTTGCATCGACTCGTCGACATTTTGTGCTTATTGGTCAACATCAACATTGCCTATTGTGTGTGTATCGGTTTTCGGTTGGAATAGTGGTTTGTGTTAAACGAAAATCGTAGCGGTGGAGTGAAAGTTAAATACTATAATAAAATATTATACTATAATGCTTAGGCGCGTAGTTGTGTTTATCACACATTCCGTTGTGTAATCACACACATAAGAGATGATTGTGTATGAACACGTGTTTGTCAATCTAGGCGCCTTTTTTGTATTTTCGTTTAATAATAAATAAATATTGATCATTCTGTATGTCACTACGAAACGTGTAAAATGTGTGATACGAAGAAACAGTACATTAAAGTGTTTAGGTCAGCATATTCTGCACAATTTTTATGTATCTTGAAATCGGACAAAGGTGAAATACGCATTTTGTAGCATCTATCGCTATGATATTAATATTTATCATTGGGGAAAAAATGATATCACTAACCACATAAAGTGTGCGAAACATGCAAATAATTTGAAAGACCAAGAGGGAAACAAAAAAAATTAACACTTACTTTGGCAGCACAAGTAGTGTCGAAAATGAGATTATTCAGGCGGAGTGTTTGTTCGCGGGATTTTTGGTGGAAAACAACATCCTTTTTAGCGTTGCAGATCATGTCGGCCCATTGCTTAGGAAAATGTTTCCCAAGTGTGATGTGGCCGAGTAGTAAGTCTGTGTCGAACCAAGACGACTGCCATTGTTAATGAAATGGTTTTATATGCAGTTTCCAGTATTGTTGAATGTTTACATAATGGTCCACTTTGCCTTTCTACAGATGGTAGCACTGATTTAGGTTTCAAACTTTATCCAATTGTGGTGACTTATTTTTATCCAAAGAACCAGTTGGTTGCGAGGTCTTTGCTCTCAAATCCTTCATTGAAAGGAGATTCCACAAGGAAACATATTGGCGAACTGTTGTTCACAGAATTAAGACGTTTGGAAGTGCCTTTTGAACATTGCGTAGCCTTTTGTTCCGATAATGCTGCGGTGATGATAGGTTCTAAAATGGCGTTGTTGCACTGTTAAAACAAAAACGGCAAAATTTAATATCAATTGGCTTCCTTTATTATTTAGTAAACTTGGCTGCAGAGAAAGCATCAGCCTCTATTCCTGTGAAACTAGATGAGGTAGTCATATATATTTACTATTATTTGGAAAGAAGTGCCAAGAGGATGGACAGGCTTAAAATTTCTAAGAGCTGCACAACAGGGAAGCTAGAAAAATCCTAAAACACGTTTGCCCAAGGTGGTTGATAATAGGTGCTAGTTTGTCAAGAGTTGTGGAGCAATGGGAACTACTTCTTGGTTTCTTTAAAGAGGAAGTTACGGTTACAAAATCTCATAATTCTTTATCGTACAAAATTCTGAAGAAAGATCCCAGCTGCAATTACACTGAAGAGCCAAAAAAAAACTGGTACACCTGCCTAATATCGTGTAGGGCCCCCGAGCACGCAGAAGTGCCGCAAGACGACGTGGCATGGACTCGACTAATGTCTGAAGATATTCGGGAAGCAATTCACACCATGAATCCTGCAGGGCAGTCCACAAATCCAATCTACGCCAATTTGAGAAAGGGTTGCACGTCTGTCACTTTGAATGGTTCTCGTCAGTCATCGTTTGTCCCGTTCTTTCACGATTTTTTCCCGGCCGCAGCGATGTCGAAGATATGATGTTTTTCCGGATTCCCGATATTCACGGTACACTCGTGAAATGGTCGTACACGAACATCCAAATGTTATCGCTACCTCGGAGATGCTATGTCCCATTTCTCGTGAGCCGACTATACCACCACGTTCAAACTCACTTAAATCTTGATAACCTTCCATTGTAGCAGCATTAACCGCTCTAGCTGCCGACAGCATCCTGTTACTCTGGTTCCATACCTCTGTTATTTGCATATGCAGCCTATACCAGTTTTTTTTTGGCTGTTCAGTATACAATCCTGTCCTAAACGCAGAGAAAATGAGCAAAAGAAAACCAGAAAGTGATGTTGGTACGAGTGTGAAGAAACACAAACCTATAACATAACAAAATTTGAATAACTCACTGAAAAAAAAGCAAAGCCATTCTCTCTCGAGAAGAAAAACTCTTCATGTTCCTGTCATCTTCATTAATTATTTTGCATGTTTGTACTAAATATGACTCCATTATTTGACAAACTGAATTTGGCTTTGCTGTCAGTCAGTCCACAAATTCACATACTGCAGAAATTATTGTTGGATTTTTTGAAAGAGATACTCAAGATTTGTGAAACCAAGTGCTGTAAAGAACCTTAATTTTCTGGAAGTAAATTATCGTAATGAGGCCAATCTAAAACAAACCAGTGACTTAGTTGTGGGATGTGCAACATAAAGGATTGTTGCTACCCTACCAGAACAATTAAAAGAAACAGTTTCTTTAACAGTCCACGAATACTACACTTCTGCTTGTAATTATATTATTCATAAATTTCCTTTGAAGAGTAAAATTCAAAAAGCATAGGTTGCTCAAAATGAGAACATGGAAATAGTAAATTTCAGTTATGTAAAGTATTTCATTGAATTGTTTTCTATCATTTTACCCGTTAAAAGTGGCGAATCCAGAGATGCTGTAGTTGAGCTGCAAAAACAGTTCACGTCTTTGCAAGTTGAAGAGTTGCCAGCTATTATTTCCAAGCAACAGAATTGATGCTGTTTGGGCATGCATTGGTAGCATAAAAAATGCACACACTTTTTTGAAGTATGTCAACATCTCCAAAGTCATGTTGGCTATTCTGTTGGTGCCATACAGCAATGCTGAATGTGAGCGAATTTTTAGTGTGGTTAAAGAAAAATAAAACTGCATTCGGGTCATCATTAAGTTGAAGAATAATTGAAAGCATTTCTGTTCTGAAGAGCACTTCTCCTGTGTGTTACAACAGAAGTTATAGTGAAGACCTTCTGAGAAGAGCTAAGAGGGCAACTTCACAGTATTTGCAAAGCCAAAGTGAATAGCAATTAGTGTGATTCGTGACATGTGAAGTTTATATTAGGTGATAATCATGTAGATTATGTAATAATGGTGTGGTGGTTTGTGGAATTTCTTTAGCCCTGTGGCAGTTATGAACTGTTTCTCCAGAAGTTTTGTAATTAGCAGGATAAGTTTTTTCAAGTCTTTGCATTGGGATTGCTTTAACTTACATAAGAGTTGGCAAAATTCAGAAAAACCAGCAACATCATAAAAGTTTGGTAAGTAAGTTTTCGTGGAATTTATAACATATGATCTGTTAATTTATGTTGTTTGAACAAAATATGTTTTGTACATTTTTTAAAATTTTTGGTTTAGTGGAATAGTATTCATTTGCATATTGTGTGTATTATGTAAACCCCCCTCCCCCCACTTATTTATGGTGAACAGCTGTGTTTTCTTAACTGATGTGGAATGCAGCAAGTTATTTACGCACTATTTGGAAGATTTTAAGATCTTACTGATAGACAACTTGACAAGTTGGCAGATCTGTAACAATGATGTCAAATTGGCATATCAGAAATGAGAAATATAATTGATCCATTTCTACGAAAGTAAGTACCAGTTAAAGTTGAAATGGAATCGTTACGATTTACCATCTAAATTGTTGCGACATTAATTTAAGAAACCTCCAATGTGAAAGTTGTTTACATATTCTGGAATTGAAACCTGAAAGTGAGCCAGCACACCAAAACTTGGTCCAGAAGTAAGCAAATGTTCATGTTTCAATGAACGATCGTAAATATTTACAGACCAAAAGCATTGTTACGATGGCACTATGATTGCAAACACAAATAAAATTAAATTCAGTGATATATATTTTCCAGTAGCCTAGAACCACAGATTGTTCAGATATATCCATTTTAATTTTCTATAAACTGTAACATGTTTAAATTACGAAACACTATGTAATACACCCTAACTAAACTCCACTCCAGTTTATGAGACAAATCTGACAGCTGAAACATCAACTCCTTTTAGATATGAGAAATATACTTTTTCTCCCTTCCACTTGACGTATTCTACACTAAATAGCGTTGGGCCCCCACGTCCGGGTGACAAATTAACTTGAGTTATACTGCAGGCTTATCTAGGCCCCACATTGGGGAAGTCAACTTAACTTGACGTGGACTTGTCCATGCCCCACAGTTGTGGAAGCCAACTTAACTTGAGGTAAATTACTGCCACTGTGGAAGACAGTGTGGCTTATAGTGTCGTTGTTAATGCCCCCAGGCACAGACTATATGATGCCTGAAGGTTAAGGGGTTTGTAATAATGTAGTCTCTTACTGTTTCCTTTTGAAGGACAAATATATTGTCTCGAATTTAACACAAATAAAATACATCAGCACTTGAGAGGTGTGGTACTCTAATTTGGCTATTTGACTATTGGGATTAACTGCTGACGACTTCGGGATGGAGGGGGGGCTTCTCTGGACGGCGTACAGTATACTTAACTCTTGCTCGTATGACGTCAGCTGTGGTGGGTGAACTCCGGCGATGGGCGGCCTTGGTAAGGCCGCAGTTGCTGCCGTCTCACTGTGGTGATGTTCTACTGACGTGGCCAGGGGTCCGAACCCCTGACCTAACTCTCTGCTTGGCGATATTCGACTGACTGCTCTCTCGAACTAATGTCTCTCGGCTCCGCAATAATCAACTGTCCGACCTCTCTGTGCGGTACTAATGAACTGACTTACCGTGCCTACAGACGTACTGCTGTACTGAGGTACTGTTGTGGCCGGGAGTCCAATCTCCCGGCCT
Organism: Clitarchus hookeri; assembly: GCA_002778355.1. Lineage (NCBI taxonomy): Eukaryota > Metazoa > Arthropoda > Insecta > Phasmatodea > Phasmatidae > Clitarchus > Clitarchus hookeri. Next base: position 71,068 of record NQII01000664.1, read on the forward strand.
CTCGACCGACTGACTGACTCTCTGTGCAGTAATAATCAACTCTGACCCACTTCTCTCGAAAAGGGGTTTTTATGCTCGCCAGCCTCCACCCTTAATTGTCGGCACGTGTCGCCTTGTGGGGNACTCTCGTCAGCTACTTCTCGGTCGTTTCCACACTGTCCTGTGGTTAGCTAAGGGGGAGCGGGTTGTTCTCGGCACCAATATCCCGTTCGTCAGCTGTTTCTTCCGCGGTGCATGTTTTTCTGAATTTAGGAAAACTGTGCACGATTATTTTCTATATCGTGAAACCTCCACGCTCAACAAATCTCACGGACCTGCTAGAAGCGTAAGGGGGTGGGGGTTTTATGGCTATGCATCTGCGACACGTGCCCGGCTTGGCAGAGCGTGTTGGCCTCTGCATGACCTTCTTCTGCGAGTACGACGGCTGCCACATGTCTCTCTAAGCCCCTATACCGGTTACACTGGCGGGGGGAGGGGTTGTGGGCCAGCGTCGCTCTAATATTCTTAAACCGTCACACGTTACACTCTCCATGTCGCTCCATAGTAATAATGTTGCACCGATAAACGTTTCTGCCTTAATGGAATCTGGAGTAGGAAAATAATGTGTCCGCAGCTGCGCGCAAGGACTAGTATGTCGGGATATACCCTTGATCCCTCTGCAGATTCTCCAGTTCCCCCTCCTCTGATGGGACCAGCCACACTACCTTTCCACCCCTTCTGTCGATATAGTAAGCGCGCCATGTGCAGGTAGCATCCCGAACTCCTCAGCCATTTTGCCAGCAAAAACACTTAAAATGCATTTCGCTGTGTTCATATTATACATAATTTAAAGCAGTGACACTATTTATTATTATAGCAAATTTTAGTCTACACATATAGCATGAGTTTGCAATTCTATTTTCCCAGTTCTCTCTCAGGAAATGTATACAAAAAAGATACGAAATCATATAAATTATCTGAATTCGTTAATAATAATTGTTATTATTTATTGACCTATAAACGACAAATCTAAAGCATAACAAGCTGAATATACATTTTGTACATTCAATGTAAAAATTATGTTCACATACATTGATTAGTTTCAAAGAAAATAGAACACATACAAATGCTTATTTGAGAATTTCCTCTGAGCTTAAGGAATTCTCATTTATTTTTAACATCGAAAGCTTACCCCTTTCCCCCTAATCATGCTTTAAACAACAATCCTACCTACAGAACAGAGAATTCAGAAGTATTTGCCGTTGGGAAGACTGTATGTATTTCAATGACCAGCAGCAGTTTCATTGCGTGAGTGTTAGAATCAGCGATAATCGTATTAGAATAAGTAGGAAGGATGATGGAAGTGAATCAACTACCAGATGCATTAACTTCAGAGGTAACACACTGAGGTGTGTCTGTAATAACAGGTACTACTATAACAGGTATTCGTACCAGGTAACAGTTAGGAATACGTACGAGGTGCTACTGAGAAATACTGGTTTCGCCTATCTCTAATATTTGCACTACAGTGCTCCGGAAAGCTATAGCAAACATACTTAAGCTGGGATAGTTCATTGGAGTCCCTACTTCGATCTGTAACCTTGTTTGTAAAGCTGCCTGCACCAAGAACTCCATCTTGTCACCCTCAGTTCCAATCTTCGTTAACCACTGTTGCAAAGATTGGCGTGACATTGGCATGGCTGCAATTTATCGGGAGATTCTTAAATAGATTTTGCCGATTTTAAGCCAGGAGTTGGTTCCAGCGTCCACCATCTTGAATGGAGTCACCACCGCCATCTTGTTTTTGGCAGCAATCTTGGATGATGTCGCAATCGCCATTGTCATCTTATACAATGTCACCATCGCCATCATGTTTACCAATTACTCCTCGTCTGCCATCTTGTCTTTGGCCACCATCGAGTTTCTGGGTGCCATCTTTGATTACATGCTCTTATGCTCTTTCATTTCACCCTGGTTTAGTTGTTTGTGCTCTACAAGTCATCTTGGATATCATCTGTTTTCGTATTTAGCCACCAGGCGAGCTAGTGCCACTCGCTATATGCCACCATCTTTAATTCTGGGCTTTGCTGCTGGGAACACTGCATGTTACTTCGAGAGTTTGCTGCCAGGAGCGCAGATGTCACTGGGAACCTCTGGCACCTTCTTTAATTTTAGACTTTGCCACTAGGGATGACTCTCCATTTGCCTAATGCAAAAACCTCACCCCTTTTGCCTTCATTTTCAGTACCGGAACTTCAAAAAACATTTTTGGAGGAATGCTTTTCGATCTGGCTACACTTGGACATCATGCAGATTCCTTAGACAATTTGGCTACTGAGAGAAGTAGCAGAGCATAGGTATTAATGCAGTACATGGGATGTAAAATGTATATGTTAAAATTATTTCAGTCTGTCATTTGTTTCGTTTACTGTAATTCAAATTAGCCACCAGGCGAGCTGATGGTGCCTGCCTGATTGTTTTTTTTTTTTCGTTTTCTGCAAGCCGCTACATTTCATGTGTTCCCAACTTAAGCCATCAGACCCTCCTGAGGTCACTAGGCGAGCTGGTTGCACTTGTTGTAGGCTGCCATCTTTATATTACTTAACATTTTTTTTCATTCATGTAGGCCTTATAATATTTCCACTCAGAATGTTCTTGGAATATATTTCCTGCTTGTGTAGGACATAACCACTTATTTAGGTCTTATAAAACATTTTACACCTATTTCACATCGCCATACACCATCCTTAAACATACTGTAATAAAGCTATAGTCGTCTTGACCTAACCTACCACAGTCCAGAAAAATCAGACAGACATAACATAATCCAGAAAAAACACGAAAATAACTTGTCACAGCCTATAAAAATCCAAACCTAACATACTACAATAAAGAAAAATAAAACCTTGCTTACCACAGTCCAAATACGATCAGACATACACTTAGCACACATGTTCATTTGCAATAAAAATGTATCATCCTAAAGATGCCATTGCAGCAGAACATAAGCGGGTACAGGCACAGGACATGGTGGTATGTAACACCTGTTGACTGGGTGGTATTGAGATCAGGGAAGTTTTGAGAGGCGGTGAAAAACATTGTTAGGTGGTTCATGCATTTGGATACCCGATTAGGCGCCAGACACCATCGGCAGGCGGTGCCAATTGTTGCTGCTGGTGGTGATCTCAGGGTACAGCGGGCTGTTCGCCTGGTTGTACATAGTCCCTTGGTGAAATATTGGAAGAGCCCCTCGCTCCTGCTACTTGCGTGGAAAATACTGTGGACCTATTCATGCTGACCCACACACCTTAAACTGTAAAAGCTCTGAGTTGAGCATACTGGCTGTTAAGAAATGTACGTGAAACTGAGTTATAGGGGACCTATACCCCGAAACACCCGAAGACAGTTCTTGAAATAAAATACATGAATACTTGCATGTAATTATTCTTGCATAGAAGCACTTGNAGTTTGTGTTTCTTTACTTTCACATAACCGCTTTGAAATTGCCCTACAAATTATATACGCTGGGTCTGCCATTGTACACCATCGCGCGTGAAGGCGTGAGAGGGGTGGGGGGACGGTTGCGCTGCACTGCTCTGCTCCTTCACACACACCACCGCCCGCCCGTGAGCCGCGCTGCACTCGCGTCGGCACTCGTGGTGCGCTGCAGCTACGCTAGTGCGGTTGATGCTGTGGACGTGCAGCATGGCATACTGTCTGGAGGTCAGGATGCCATCCTACATCATATGTATACAGAAAACATCAATTGGGCCATACCATACATGTATTGCAGGGGACCAGAACTAGCAGGATGCACTCGGTATGGTGTTTGTCCACCCATAGCTTGGAGAGAGGAGGCGATACTATAATACAGGCATGGAGACGTCTGATATTCTCCCGAGAAAGGTTCTACCTTACCTGGCGCAACCGACCCTCCAAATCCGCTGTATTTGTCACTGGCCGAAGTTGCTGTCCGATCTTGTCCAAAACTTTATCTTTGGGCGAGAGATATGGGGACCTTGCTAGCCAAGGAAGCCTGTTGACATCACAAATGTAAGTCGGAGATACCCATGTAGTGTGAGGCCGGGCATTATCGTCAGGGTTCCTTCAATCACCATTAGTGGGGTGCAGGAAACTTACGAAATTACACCCCACACAATGACACACTTTTTGAGGGCAGTGCGACATTCTACAATGAAGCATGGGTCACGCTGCTGGCCACCAGGACTACTTTTCCATACTATAATACAGCAGTGTGTATGCAGACAGAACTGTGATTCGTCGCTGAACACTACTTATTACCAATCCGCAAGCTGCTATCCTGCTCATCCAGGCAGGTCACATGTGCTCCGTGATTCTCAGGACGTAATGGTAGACATAGTTATGGACTCCACGATGACGGATACCGAACTGCTAGCCACCTGGGTATGGTACTGGTGGGGAAAGGCGTATCCCCAGCTGTCATGACATGCCCCTGGATGGTGCGCAGTGGCGCCTGTGGAGTGCTTACAGCCTGTCGCATGATGAAACGATCCTCCCTCCTGGTGGTCTACTGGGGTCGACCCGAGAGTTCTCGATGGGTGTGTGTACCCTCCTGTGTCCAACACCGACTCGTAGGCAGAAAGGTTCAAGTGGCGAGCAATGTGCCGAAATGTCCAATCTGCCTCTCAGAGGCAGGCGATGTGGACTCTCAAACTCATCCAGATGAGCAAAGGCTTGTGTAATGCACCATCGGGGCATGGTACATGTTCAGTGAACTTGGTACTGTGGCTGACACTCACACTTCTTTTAAGACTTATTCGGTGACTTGCAGCTATGAATGATGGAAGTTTATGTATGCCCCCTAGTGGCACATCCATACAAGCAAACCACAGTAAACGCATATGGGACACATGCTGGTCTATGACGATACGTGTGGCAACCTTCGTTGTACTCGCGCGATTCGTTCATGGTGCTAATTGTTTTTGCAATTGAATGAGCAGTGAAGGGTGAAGATATATAAGTGGTTCTTAACAGCGAGGTCATGAGATCCAATGAGGGTGAAGCAATGTGAGTATGGAGCAGCACTGGAATGAAAGGACGGGGGAAATGGGAGATCTCCGAGAAAAACCGCCGACCAGCGGCATCGTCCGGCATGATTTCCACATGAGAAAATCCGGGAGCGACCCGTCCAGAGATTGAACCCAGTTCGCCTTGGTAAGAGGCGAGCAGGCTAACCGCTCAGCCACCATGGCCTCTTTTGCAAATTAATGTAATTAAAATGCAGTTTTGCCCAGGACAAACTTGGCCACACTAATAAAATATAAAATCAACCCAAGCAACCATACATTTCAGGCTAGCCATATAATTTTCTATAACCCAAGAAAAAAATCAGTCGTACTAATTAACCATACCTTCTACTATAACTCAACCATACCATTGAGTAAAGATATACGTAGAGTGAACTTCCCCAGGTTTAAAGTTTCTTACCATACTAGCAGGTAAGAATCTGTAGTTCTTGGTATGAACACCACGTAGCGTTAGTCCATTTTCGTGGTGGCTGCATGGTGAAGTCGGCAGTGTTGCTATCGTGACCTCTCTTTCTCTCTCTCTCTCTCTTTCTCTCTCTCTCTCTTTCTCTCTCTCTCTCTTTCTCTCTCTCTCTCTCTCTCTTTCTCTCTATTTCTCTCCCTCCATGAGAACGTGTTCTGAATGTCAGCTATAGCCACGAAGGTGAGACAGACAAGATGGTGGACATCCGATTAGCTGCCTCAAGCCATATATGTTCGTTTACGATTGCGGGTTAAGATTGCGGGTTCTTTAAAACGTATGTACAGTATTTGCAAAATTAAACTTAATGTATGAGTAACATGAAACGTTGCAAATTACTGACACAGTCATAACAGTTATAACACAAACATCACTTTATAAAATATGCGATAACTGTGGATTTATGTATTGTATACAAGTTATCCTACAGTCATTCTGTAGGCTGTGTGTGTAACTCAGTGAGTTGGTGTGCGGGTGTGCACCACATAATTTTTTTATGTAATACATTATTGCTGTTTATAATTTATGTAATTGTTTGAAAACTTTTATTTCCAGAATCCCTTTGTCTAAAAGCAAGAATACGTAAGTAACAGCACAGTGCAATCGTCTAGCTGTGGTTGTTTGCTAATCAAATTGATTGTGTTCTGTAGTAGATAATTTGAGCTGTGTAAAGTGGGTATTGTTAACAGGCACACACAAAATCCTTAAGTTAAATATTGTGATAGTTTTGCCTTATTTTGGCCTTCTAACCGTAAAAGCTTGTTTATTTACGGAAAGCACAAGATTGATTATTATGCTCATTAAAGATACATATATAAATACATTAGCATAGCCNGGGGGGGGGGGGTATCTCTGGACATATACCCCCCATCGAAATGTAGGAAAATATTGAAAAGTAAATGAGAACTTTAAGTTTAATATAAGAAATGTGTGATCCCCTTGAACATGAAGGATGTTTATAGCTTTTTTTGGTTCCATGTCTGTATATTAGCCCATTGCTTATAAATAAATGTAACTATTAATTTTTATTATTATAGCTTTCGTATTTTTTCCAAAATTATATGTATGAAATCTCCCCCCCCCCC
>NQII01000664.1:77679-82679 GCA_002778355.1 Clitarchus hookeri
TACGACCCTGTTTAAATAATTAGCTAATGTCTTAATGAGTGGCGTAAATGTCCGCTGTACGTACATGTGAATACAGCACCATGTTTTCCATACATAAGCAGTGTCGTTGCTCATATAATTTTCCATACATTAATAGTATTCTAACTTAGAAACCTAAATAAATGCAGTCTTCAGTGGAAAGAAACAATCTTCGTACATTTGGATGCACCACAAAGTGCCTACATATAACATTTGATTGCATTTGTACCCCTGCCCCCGTGCAAGTGGTTTTGCCAGCCATTTACAATTTTCTGTTAGCACTTTAGGTAACGCGTGGGTATGAGCTGATGAGTTCTTCTCTTCTGCTATAGAAACTTTTATGCCTTCTGTTGTGCTTATGGTTCTAACAGAAGGTGGCAGAAATTTGGTATCGTGAAGTGCCGGCTTAAACGACTCACGCTTCTCACAAAATTTAGGCACCGGAAAATTTATAAAATTCTTTTTAAATATCGGAAGAAATACTGTTTTGAAAATGTGATACACTAGCGAACGGGCCCGGCTCCGCCCGGGTACAATTGAGTTTTACAGTGATACACCAATAAATAAATCGGGAAAAGAAAATTCTTTTATGTGAAAACAGACTTATAAAATTATACTATGTTGGCCTAGGTTTTTAACTTATTACGGCAACCCAAAAGGAAGGAAATATTTTTTACCCGATAGCCAAGTAGTAGGGTATTTTTTTGGAGTGTACTTGTGCAACTATCGCGTAGGTACCACATTTCCGCTTTCCAGCGTCGATGTATGAAAATCAAAACGTGAGTTTCATCAAGTTGTAGCTTTAGAAATAAGTGTACCAAGGTACTACTTTTTGCGCTTGGCTGAGGGATCTTAATCGATCATCAGAGTTAAGCAACGTTCCCAGCAGCACACATTTGGATGGGTGACCGTTTAGTGGCAAAGCATCTGAGCTCTTCCGGGCTTCGGAGGGAACGTTAAATATTCGGTCGCGTTTGTTATCAATTGATAGCAGTCGTCAAGCCATTTCAGAGGTCCTTGGGCGGCCTGATATCTGATATACTCGTGACACAAGATGAAAAAAATATTTCAGTCACGTTCCCAGCCGTTGCAGAAATATGTTTTGTTGTTATTCCACAGGACCCGTACAGTTTTCCGGGATAAAAAGTATCCTACGTCCTATTCCAGGACCTAAAGTACCTACATACTTAATGTCATCATAATCCGTTCTGCCGTTATTGAACTGAGTGGTAAGAAACACACACACACATACACACAGACTTTCGCATTTATAATATTAGTAGGATTATATTGGTAGGACTACATACTGCTAGTATCTTACTAACATATTAAAATTAACATTGTTAAGTGGTAGGGGAATGCCAGTGAAGAGGATAAAATTGCTGTATGAATTAACACTCCTCATTAAGAAGATGATCTTATATTATATAAAATATATTTGTTTGCATAGTATAATCGTGCAAACAAAATGAGTAGTCGTTAATGAAAATAGTATTTATTCATAACAAGACATGGGGAACAGAGAACGTAATTACTGTTAGGAAAAGTAAATTATAACTTTATACGTATGCTACAAAGTAACACACAATAATGCCCTACTGCCACAAATAATTTAAAAAAATTACATATTGTTCGTAAATTGTCATCCATTTGTAGGCTAGGACACGACAAACATTCCAGAATACATGATATAATTGACACAGTGAAGATATTTACAAATAATTTCTGTTCTTCTTGGTAACAACTGTACACTATGAACAGATAAATTATTTGATTCGACTGTGTTTAAGCACACATGCACACTTTAATTTAGCGTAAGCTGCGAAGTCTGAAGTAAAACTGGGTTGACAATAGAAAGTTAAAGCGTTAAATTATGCGTTAAGAAGTGTGCAGAAGAAACGAAAGTGTGTTACCTCATGTATTGGTTTCCAATGGAACTTAACAGGTCGTGGGCGTTGTTGGGATTTCCTTAAGCATTAAAAGAAATAGTTATATGTTATATCAGTAAAACTTGTTAGGCGACGACCACTCAGAACACAGCAGACTGTGTTGCTGGCGGGAAACGGTTATTTACAGTAATGTAAGAATAAAAAATATTGAAAAGTCGTGTGTTTGCACATGTTAACGATTATATTTGTTCACAAAAATAAGATTCTCTGATAGAAATTGTCTGCTTTGAAGTATGATATGCAAAGTTAGGTTAGGAACAAAGGTAAACATAACAGGCATGCTGCCTGTTTCTATTGGCTAGAATTAAGAATTAAAACATTATTGGCAACTGCAAATACAGAAGACGTGTTTCCGTATGACTCGCTTACTGCGTAGTTCTCAATGCATAATTTTTTTTATTGTAAACTTAGCTCAACTATTATAGATTCGCACCAAGTCATTGCATTCAACGATGTTTAGTGTAGAAATAGTTATATTTTGTAATGTATTCAGAATTAGAATGTTGCGACTCTCTTTGTTATGTCTAGTTTTCATGCGTTCGTTAACTTCAGTGTCAACCTTTTCGCACTATTATGAGTTTGAGATTTTAGTGTAGAATATAAAATGGTGTGAAGTGTTACACTCGTGTAATTGTAGACACACATAGCTGCCAGCTTTTGAGATAATAACCACTAATGCACGTAATCATTGCTAACATGTATCTTACAGCGACGGAATTTGTATTGTCTAATTAAAACAAACATCTGCTACAGTTGAGCCTCGTACATGATCATTAATGTCCTTGTCCCGCAGTATGCATAAGGTTTTCTGCCTAATGGGATGCACACTTGTACAGCATTCGCATTCGTCTAAGTACATACATGTTTTACATGTCTCTGGAAATGACATACGCAAGTACATGAGGAAACGAATGTGTGTACGTCTGGCGCCCTTACAGGCCATAGGCTACTATTGTGAAAAGCTATTTATATGTAGTTAATAATTGTTATTCCTAATATTTCTTTTTCCAGGGAGTTATATGGAGGCATTAACTTTCAAAAAAGGCCACTGAGAAAATTATCTAGACGAGCCAAGATAAACATAACCAGTTTTCTTCGTGATTTGTTATAAACCTGGCGTGGCAATGAATGTAAAGTTAATATACAGGCCAGTGAGAACATCGCCATTTTTTTCAATGCAAGGCATGGAAGAGAGTAAAAGTTATATCAAAATTAGCACATCTATTTTTATTCATTCCTTTATTAGTGTTACAATAACATTTACCTCTAGTTTTTGCAAGTTGTAATAATACATTATAGATAACTGCGTTTACTGCATCAAATACTTATTCATTCCTTTCTTGTAAACATGTCTGTCATTTATTAATAGCAACACTCATTTTTATGCACTTTCAGCTACAGCTCCTAATGGGTTGATCATTTTAAATATCTGCGCCTACATTCCAGCACAGATTCAGTATTTGTTAACCATCAATATGCTTGTTCAGAATCTTATCAGTGGGCTAGTTTCTGTAACTGATGCAAATATGCCTGTCGGAATGTGTCAAGTATCGAGCCGAGTGGAGTATGCTTATACACATAAGTGCATTACTAGGTTCGGACACAGCCTTAATGGCACTTGAATCAACAAATTTAACATACCGATTATTTGTACGAACAATCACCTTTGTAGTAGATCACAACCCCAAACTGTAAACTCCTAGTCACACTGTAGACCTTCGTGCGTCTGACATGTATTTCTCGACTAGTGAACAATCGTGTCCTGTCAATTTCCTTTAAATTTCCTTTCATGTAAGAACGGAATGAATACGCTACTATGATGTATGACATCATTCATGATTAATATCAAATTTGTAATTGTAAGTGCTAACAGTATTCGTATTTTATCATGAACACCTAACTGTAGTAAAATAATAAATTATAATTAAAAACGACTGTTATATATTTTTGATAATTCATTTTCGTAGAGGTAAATAAAACCAAATAGTAGTTTATATCGCCACAAATTTCAGCAAATACAGAATTCTACGACAAACGAAACACATGCAATGGTCGCCACTAGTAAATCATGAGTTGGGTATTCACAAATACAACGAAACCTGATAATTCGCGGAATACGGGCTCGCCTTTAGCAGAACGTGAACAAACACGTGGGTGAGCCAAGGCCAGGGTGTTGACCTACTTTTGCTGGCTGCAGAACTGGCAACACCGCACGGGTGGCGAGGTATTTTGACTGCTACCTCTCAGTCGAGAACACTAGCGCTACTCTGCATCAGCCCAAGAAGTGTCACAAAACTGGTCAGATTTTTTTCTATCTCATGGCCACTTTATTGTATATCGTTACTCAATGACCATACCTCGATCATTCTGTCCACACCTATCTTGACAAAAAATATATATACCTACAACCCATACCATATACTGTACTGACAGATGCATGAAATATCACTTCACAACATGCCACCCAACATACCATATAACATCACCGACCACGTCTAAAAAATACATACTAATCATACCATGTGAAATAACTTCATTACAGACTTACACCAGACAAATACACTGAAGAGCCAAAAAAAACTGGTACACCTGCCTAATATCGTGTAGCCCCCCCCCCCCCTTTTTTTTCCCGAGCAAGCAGAAGTGCCACAAGACGACGTGGCATGGACTCGACTCATGTCTNCCGCACGCATAAGTGCCGCAAAACCGAAAATGTGATGAGATAATTTAATATCAACATAACATATATACCTTCCATTAAACTAACTATATATCAACCATACAGCTAGGAAGTATTAAAATTATTCTAAATAACTGTACTGTTGAACCATTAATATGATCATTTATTACTGCAACAACTTATAAGTTATACAAGCAAAACAAACTGTACTGGCAAGTCAAACTGATATGACATGTCGTCAAGATGCACCAGCCATAAAAGTAAACCTACCATACAGGAAGGTCATACTGACAGACAGTACCATTATGTTATACCATCCATTTATACTCTAGGACCTACCTTCCATATCTGCG
>NQII01000664.1:87679-143686 GCA_002778355.1 Clitarchus hookeri
AGTATGTGAACAATTCTTCAAACAATTATGATGACTTATCGTACCTTATTATAATTTTAATTCATAGTGCCTGAAATAAGTATGCTGTGATTTCACAGTCACAAAATAAGTTCTTATTTTTCAAATATTCATAATCAAAGCTATATTGCTTGCTTATGTGTATAATTAGTTCATAAAATCTGGTTTAGTGGAAACTTATGAACTGATTATTTGTTAGTACAGGGCTTTAAACTGGTTATATAAATCCAGAATGCGTACTTTGTAAAACTGATAAAACTAAAATATTCAGGATAATGCCCTTTTTAAATCATCTTTCTTTTCATCGTAGTCTGCTGGTAGTTCCAATATCTTTTGTTTCAATTTTTCAGCTTGAGTGCCAATGTCGCTCGTTTCCATCTTTGACCACCTGAAGTGCTTGAACCGCATTTCCATCTTTGACCACTAGAAGTGAAATTGCTTGTTTCCAACATTGTTCGCTGTGAATGCCATTGTCGGGATGTACAGTGCACATTTGCTTGACTGACATCTTTCTTTTTGACATTGACCCCCTATAAGCACTTGTTACTTGATATATCAGGACTTTCTAAATTTTTTTCTTAAGCTCCGTCCTCTTACCATTACATCGGCTCTCAAGACCTTGATGTTGAGCCGCCAAAATAACTTCACTCACTCACTCACTCACTCTTACCACTACATGCCTTTCTATCTCTATTCATCCCTTCTGACCCCCATTGCATGCACTGAAACACTCTATTTGATGCAGGGTGCATATTAAATCTTATTTTCTCATATCAATTAAACAAATGGGTTAAAGAATTAGTGCAATAGTAAATGTTACAGTATGTGAATTACACTGCTTGCAGTGAGCTGCAGAGCAAGGGGGCCTCCCAAACATGTTTGCTGCATGCAACTGTTAAATGATAGCTTTGCTAAGTACAACTGGCATGTGCAGCCGTACGAAGCAGCCTCCAAGGAAGAAATGTATTTAACAGGTTCACATATATTCAATGTTGTAAAATAAAATACATATCTATACAGTTTTATTCATACATTTAAAAAATGATCACTTCATCCATGAATAAAGAAACTGACTGATGGAAAAAAGGTTATGAACACATACACACTTATTTTAACAGGGATGGCCAGAATTATTTGCAGTCGGTCAATTTCCAACATTCCTAAACAAATATTTAAGTGTTTTTTCAAACCAAGACTGCTGTGCACGTTAGCCTAAAAATGCCATTGTCAGTGCAAAAGAATTGGAAGCACTGGCCATTAGCATTGTTTGATAGGTTAAAGAAACTAATTGGTACCAGCAAATTCTAATGCATGTTGTAGAATCTTCATTCGTGTCAGCAATTTTCAGAGGAGTTTGTTATAGTTAATGTACAGAAGCCAGTGACAGGATTCTCCATCATGTACAACACTTAGTTTTCATAGTCGTGTTACTGCCACGAATCTTTGGTTACATGCATCAATGCCTGATGACATTTTATCTGGCGCAATGAACACAGTAATTGGACTGTGGATGAGGAAAGATCATGGGAAGTGAAGAATAACAGTATATGATATGTCGTGTGTATAGTTATATAATGATGTGGACTCCTCGCGAAACTGCATATTTTAAGAAAATCATGCAGGACTGATTAACATGCTCTTCTAGAACGTCTTTTGAATGAGCTGGTGCAACCTTTGTAGGCAAGGCCCACTCGAACAACAGGTATATTATATGTAACTATTCATATTGTTACAGGAAAAAATTGAAATGATCTTTGCTAGCTGTGTACTAGAATTTAGTAAAGAGCCTTCTTTAAAAGGGTAATGTGTTATTGCTGTAAAATATAAGTTAGGTTTAATATTATATTTTGTAGATAGCTGGCGTATTTGTAACAAACTGTACTTAGTGTAATGTCTTGCGACTTGGTTATGCATTCTATATGGATCCTACAAGTATCACTGAAATCTTCTCAGGGATAAGTGAAACTGGAGCATATACACTCATATCGATCACATGTCTATATAGGCCTAACAATTAAATGTAACTCCTTAAAATTTACATAAACCCCGTGTTGTTAAACAAAAATATGTTTTCATCAAAACACAATATTTCAAATACAGTAATCGCACATATGAATTCTCTGGCCGTGGCAAATGCGAGGAAAAATTGTATGGAAAACAAGGTATGAATTAATTATGCTTCAGCCTCAAGATTTGACTGCAAAAGTACTGGCACATTCGTGACATTCAGTGAACAGTGAAATGTAACTGATACTTATATATCTAGCTTGTAACATTTACTCATTCTGTCAAGTGAAGCATAATGATAATCAAATCAAAATATATATATCTGTACAATAGTTATTTAAATTATAAAGTGTCTATTGCNTACTTATATATCTAGCTTGTAACATTTACTCATTCTGTCAAGTGAAGCATAATGATAATCAAATCAAAATATATATCTGTACAATAGTTATTTAAATTATAAAGTGTCTATTACAAAATAATAAAAATCCAGATGACTAGTGTAAGAAGGTGACTGGATTTTCATCCAAGTTATTTTGGTTCCTGCATTACCAATACAGTTAACTCGATGCAGATGACAATGGCCCATTTGCATTGCATGTAATATTTTCTATATGCACCATACCGGTGTATTTCTTTGATAGTGAAGAACTGAAGCAAATTAAAATCTTATTATGAAAGACATCGGGACAGTATTTTTAATGATGATTCTCAATTTTGTCACATCATTATGTGCAGCCAACCACTCAGAAACATTGGTAAAACCATCACTAAAATGAACTTAATGAAGTAAAGAAATGGTAACAGCACTATTGCCGTATCACAAATATAGGTGTCTCCTATTCGCTGCACGCAGTTCAAGGCTCAAGCAATTACATTATGCTTGGGGCAGGCATAAAGCTAAACTCAATTTACCCACCCCAAATGATACAATTTTTTAGGGAAATAATCAGCTAACTTTGGCAGTCATGTGAGTCAGGATGTGAGCTCTCTCACGTAGTTAAATGTAACTGAGGAAACCATGTGGATTGTACCCAGTAGAAGCTGTTTTGTTAAGACACATTCAGACATCTCTTCGGAAGCTATAGTCAGCTGCTTCAGTGCCAGCCTTAGAATATCTCATTTCAAATTTTTTGGTGAAAAAGCTAACATTATTTTCTCCAAAGCTTGGAAGTAAAGAGTAACCACTTGCTTCCAAAAAATTCCAGTTTTCTGCTAGCGTGTACTTTCAGATAGACTTGAAAAAAATTATTTTTCAGATAATTTGAAGTATACACAATTGCAGTAACCTTAGTGTTCAATGGGCCTCAGACTTAAACATCTGTTTCTTGCACAATCTCTTCATTAAAGAATTGTCAGTCTAAAACTCGCTTGTAGAGAAATTTTCAGATATATGCACCTCACAAAATGTACTTTAGAAATACTACAAATTTAATTGTAGCCGTCTTCGTGTGTAAACACAAGGTTAATTGGCTTCACAGCTGAGCCCTTAAAAAATTGCAGTATTTAGAGCTTGGTACAACCAATAAATTACTCACTGTCTCATTCATTTTAATTTATTCAAATAATATTTACGTGGAGTCTTTGCATATTTCAGCCATCAACAGTTAGTGACCAATACTTAAAATTCGTCCTGTGTAATGTCTTTCCTAAAGATCTATAATTGAAGAAACCTAGTTCATATGTGAATACTCATTGTATAGCAACCAGATGTTAGCGTACCAAGAAGTTAATTAGGGTCTGTATAAGTTTACAGAGCCATTGTTATTGGGTCACAGTACTGCAGTCAAAATTTTTGGTTTGGAGTGGGAGGCAACCTGTGAATTGTAATGAAGGTAATATGGCTTCGTAAGAAATAATTAGATTTTTAAATATTGTTGTTGATTATATTTTCTGGAACAAACGCAAGCCAGGTAATTAGCTGGGTATGTGCAAATTCCTGACGTGTTCCTAGGAATTTGAGTAACATTTAAATTAAAACAAATTTTGTTTGAATTAAAATTTATTAATTGAAATACTTGATGGGTTTAACATGGCTGCTCAAATTCAGATCACACAAATGCTTCCTTACAATAGGAAAATGGCAATTCTGTAATTTTTAAATATGAGTAGACATAATTAACATAAAGAAATGAAAATTGTATTAGTTGATGTGTAATTTTTTTCACAAGTTCTTTTAAATGGTTGGTAAGAAGTTGTTGTTGAAATCGTATCTGGCTGGAACACGTGTGAATGGGTGATTACACTGTCATGTGTGGGACAATTGTACTAAATTTTTGTAAGGAAGACCTACTGGCGGTCCCGTCGTCGGGCAGCAGGGAATGATTGACAGCTGACCTGGCTGGCATAATAGCCCCTCCTCCCTCCTGCTGGAGAAGCAGACGACTTTAGAGCACGTGGAAGAATATTCTGGAAAGTAGGACTCTCAGCGTTACAAGGCATTTGGAGAAATTTCTGGGTGATCGCAGACAGCCGCAGCTGTATGATCTGCAGTCTTTGGTGGAAGCAATTTGGCTGAGTGCAGTAACAGAGTGAACTATAGTGAGGCGAGACACATCAGTGAAGAGGCCGGACAACGACGTGAGATTGCGAGACGATGGCGGACAAGATGTTTGTGGTGTGAACGGACGAGAGGGTGTGAAACCCAACGAGTTTGCAATGAGGGCGCTCGGAGAACTCTAGAACATTGCGGACTGGTGGGACTTGGACTTGACTGAGGTGGGACAGAATGAACGTGTGATACTGATTTTATTGTAAATATTGGAACTGCCAAATATGGACATATAATTTATAAAGTAATTCAAATGTTTTGATACACTGTTTATAATTATTTAATACCAGTAATTTCTTTGAGGTAATTTTAAATTTTATTGTAAATTGTACTGATTGAATTTATTAATTGTAAATACAAAAGATTTAGACAAGAGTATTTTCTTTGTAATAATTTTTAATAAATTAGGAAATTATAATAAATGCTTACTTATTTAAGACATCCATCCCTTAATGAAGCTGGTTTAGCCCACTGATTTTGAGAGAAATTGTAACACTGGTGTCAGAAATTGGATGGAGGCATTTTATTACAGTAGGATATTAACTGGTAAGATAATTTTGTATAGTAATAGGCCCATGAATTATTAAGAAATTTGTGGATGGTAACTAGAAAAATGTTGATAGACATGCAAGCATTCCGCTCTGTAATCGAAAGTCTAATTGGCCAAATAAATAACAAAATAAGTAGTGTAAATTATAATTTAAATAGCCAAATTAGTAGTGTTAATGCCGAACTAGTAATGTAAGTGAACTGGTAGACAGGAAAATAAACAATTTTAGCGAAGTGGTGGAAAAGAAAATAGACAGTGGGAATGAAACTTTGGATAGAGAAATACAGTGTGAAAGAAAATATTGACTGAAAGGTAAAGGACATTATCAAATTAGTAAATAATAAAATATACTGTGTAGACAACAAAATTGGAAGTGTCGAGATAAAGGTGGGCCGGGAGGTAAGCGCCCTCAAGAAGGAATGGCAGGAATACCTGCAACAGCAGGGGAGAATACATGCAGTAGCTGAGGTGTATCCCCACCAAGTCATCGAATCTGGGCAGCGAGGAGAACGTAGTGGTCGCCACCAATGCAGCTATCGCAGGAGAGATGCAGCAGTTCTGCAGTGTGGGTACGCATCAGCCTGGGGTTGGTAAAGGTGTCGCAATAAAGCCCGCCCCCCCCCGATGATAGTCGGACACCTTGACGCGAATACCAACACCAGTTTAAGATTTTTGCCGCCCTAAATGGCTGGACTGATTAGAAACGGGCATACTACTTGGCGGCTGTACTGAGGGGACTGGCACTGAGCGTATTGCAGTCCCTGCCAGAATGTCATAGACTAGAATACTCCACATTAGTGTCAGCCTTGGAGCTGCAATCCGGCGACAGATACCTGTGACACGCCCACCATGCCCAACTGGGAAGCCGCATCCAGCGACCAGAGAACCACTGCAGGAGCTGTGGCAGGACATTGTGACGCTGTTAACCTGTCTGCTGTGACAGGAAATTGTGAGGCAGTTACACCTGTCTGCTGTGACAGGACATTGTGAGGCCATTAACCTGTCTGCTGTGGCAGGACATCGTGAGGCAGTTACACCTGTCTGCTGTGGCAGGACATTGTGAGGCAGTTACACCTGTCTGCTGTGGCAGGACATTGTGAGGCAGTTACACCTGTCTGCTGTGGCAGGACATTGTGAGGCTGTCACACCTGTCTCTGGAGGGATGCTTTGAGTATGCATGAGATGTTATCGCAGTCGGCTTCTTTGCTGACGTTATTACAGACACCAAGTTGTGGCAAGCTGTCAAGGTGGAGTCAGTAAGGCAATCACCAGTGCCCCGACATCTAATACAGGCAGTGATGGTGAACGAAGATGACAACAGCATCAAGAGGATGCTGAAGGAATTGCAGATGACCATGAGACACATCAATTCCAGGGTATACACTACGGAAAGTCACAGTTCTCCATTCAAACAGCTTGCATGTCAGACGTGTGGGCAGCCAGGGCACCCGGGAACCAGCTGTCCCCAGAAACTGCAAGAACAGCTACAACTGGGAAACGGACAGCGAGGAGCAGGTGAGAGCACAACATCCTCAAGAAACTTGTAAGCACCGATAACGAGGGCCAAATGTTAATGCTTGCTGGAGGGAAGGCCCCAGTATTTTTACAGAAGTGTTCAATGAAACAGGACTTGGATGCCATATTGGTGTAGGGGAGCCTAGATGATGTTTCTTGTCTGATGGTTGTTGACACAGGGGCAACTATAATGGTGATAAGACAGGACATTCTTAGGGCTTTCCCCAGCAATCATCGGATAAGAGCATGGATCACTTGCTATTTAACTACAGTAACTGGCGAGACAACACCAGTCAGAGGCAAAAGGAGGTTACTCTTACAACTCTGTAACATTAACTTAGGAGCATGATATTTACATATCCGAAATAAAGGACGAATACATCTTGGGTCTTGATGTATTACGTAAGCTGGGGTGTTGTATCCATACTCGACTGAAGGTATTACGGGTAGGTAATACCAAATTGGTAGTGTCAACAGGACAAGATTTATCTTCGCCAATGAGCTGCCCAGTAGTGTGTAATCAGTTAGCTGTGCTCCCAGCTGGTGACAGGGAAAATTTGTCAGGTGGTTAGGCATAATCGAACCAGCCCAGAAAGGTGGCATTTTACCAGATACTGTCATTGTAGCAAGGACATTTATTTCGTCAAAATCGGACAGTTTGCCACTAAGGATGATAATTTATCTGACCATGCTATCCGTCTTGAAGAGGGGGACACTGTAGGGGTTTGTAGGCATGTATCACAGTTACTTCCAAATGTTCCAGAAGCTTTGATGTTACAAAATACTGAATGTCTTCTACCAGATGCTTTGGGGAAACTGCTGACAAGAACAAGAGAATACCTTAACTGGTGACAAGAGAGGGCTGTCTCAGAATTATTACAGAGAAATAGAGGTGCTTTCTACTGTGAGCCCAATGACCTTGGCAAAACTAATGTTGCATGCCACCATATCGACACAGGGGATGCCAGGCCCATAAAGCAGCCACCAAGGTGACTACTGCTAGCTTCACAAGGTGGTTGACGGTATTCTGAAAGATATGAGGGATTTAGATGTGATAGAGCCATCAGTCAGTCTATGGTCTTCTCCCATTGTGCTGGTTAAAATAAAAGATCATGTTGATTACCGCAAACTTAATAATGTGACCAAGAAAGATTCTTACACACTCACTAGGACAGACAACACACTGATTAGCGTAGCAGGTACACAGTGGTTTTCTACTTAAGATATGAAGAGTGGGTATTGGCAGTGCAAGGTGGATCCAGAAGACAAAAAAATGACCACCTTTTGTATCCAAGGGAAAAGAACCTTGCAATTCAAAGCTATGCTCTTTGGGTTATGCAATGGCCCAGCCACCTATGAACGACTGATGAAGAAAGTTGTGCCCTTGGACATTTGCCAGGTGCGCCTAGACAACATTGTGGTCACGTGAATAACATTTGAATAGCACCTGTCACGCCTAGATTCTGTGTTTCAGAAAATCTCTGAAGCCAACCTGAAATTAGTTCCTAAGAAATGCTACCCTTTTCCAAACAAAATTAATTTTTTGGTCCCTGTTGTGTAGGCCCATGGGATTCAAACAGATCCTGAGAAGGCCAGAGCAATAAGAGTTTGGCTTCTACCAACTGAAAAAAACTGAAATGCAAAGTTTCCTGGGCTTACGTGCTTACTACCATCAAATTGTGTCCGGGTTGGCCACTATCACCAAGCTTCTGCATGAACTGACTGAGGCAAATAGAAAATTTTCTTGGAGCCCATAGTGCGAAATTGCTTTTAATAGGCTAAAGGAAATTCTGCTATCTCCTAGAGTACTGAACTTCCTGAGTATAGGGTGAATTCATTCTGGATACTGATGCTAGTGATTTAGGTATCAGGGCTGTGTTATCTCAGATTCAGGATGGAAAGAAGATGTCATTGGAATACTTCAGTATGGTGCTACGCTACACAAGCCTGAGAGGAATTACTGGGTGACATGTAGGGAGCTTCTGGCAGTGGTGAAGGCAAATACACATTTTCACCCGTATCTTTATGGTAGTCAATTCATCCTAAGAATTGATAATGCTTCTTTACGCTGGCTGCTAAATTTTGAGAACCCCAAAGTTCAAATAGTCCGGTGGATACAGCATCTGCAAGATTATGACTTTGAAATACAACACAGGTCTGGAAGCCTTCACAGCAATGCAGATGTACTTTCCAGGAGACCATGAGAAGTATTCTGTCATCATTGTGAATTCCAGGAGGAAAAGGGTGGTGTATCGTGGAAAGCAAAGAAGATAAGAATTCAAGGCCCTGTACCTTGTGATGGGTCTCCTATATGGGACAAAATGGAGTGGAAGGATGACGGGTGTTGTTCAAGATGGGAGGACATATACAGCCTAGTCATGACAGTCAAGGTATTCTGAGCACAGTGGGATTCCCTTGTTCTCAAGAATGGTGTGCTTTACAGGAACTAAGAAATTAATAATGGGAAACAAAGTAA
Organism: Clitarchus hookeri; assembly: GCA_002778355.1. NCBI lineage: Eukaryota > Metazoa > Arthropoda > Insecta > Phasmatodea > Phasmatidae > Clitarchus > Clitarchus hookeri. The sequence continues at coordinate 96,797 of NQII01000664.1, forward strand.
TTTACAAATGGTTCTACAAGAGTGGCGAATGCCAGATGTGCTAAGAGAACTGCACAATACAGCAGTAGGTGGCCACTTCAATGTAAATAAGACCCATGACAGAGTTCTAATAAGATTCTATTGACTGCATTGTCGGAAAGATGTTGAGAAGTAGATGCCCAGATTTGTCGACAAGGTTCTCAAACGCAAAGCCTAAGGTTGTCAACATCGGCCGACTGGCGTTGTATGAAGGTCCAGATTTTCTAGAGTCTGTTCGTAAGAGAGAGGCTTAAGGAGAGGGCAGTGTTACGCGCCGACTGTCGCACGACGCGCGGGCACTATGCGCAGATTCAGCTCTGTGGAGGTGACCCACCAGACAGATCTGCTGTCGGTCCCATTGCCGGGTAGCCGGGAAATGATTGACAGCTGACCTGGCTGGCATCACAGCTCCTCCTCTCGCCTGCTAGAGATGCCGACGACTAAGAGGATGTGCAAGAATATTCTGTGAACTAGGACCCTCGTTGTAACATTGCATTTGGAGAAATTTCTGAGCGATCACCGATGACACTATAAATTCAGACACAGTTGGACGGTCTACAGTCTTTGGTAGAAGCAATTTGGCTGAGCCAGTAACAGAGTGAAGTCTGGTGAGGCGAGAGACATTGGTTAAGAGGCCGGGCGATGGTGGGTGATTGCGAGACTATGGCGGACAAGGTGTTTGTGGTGTAAATGGACGAGAGGGAGTGAAACCTAATGAGTGATTTCTACTTTCCATTGAGGGCGCTCAGAGAACTCTAGTAGAACATTGCGGACTGGTGGGACTGAATAAACATGGGATACAGATTTTATTGTAATTATTGGAACTGTCAAATTACATATAATTTAGAATGTAATTTAATAGGTTTTGACACACTGTTTATTGGGACTGATTTTAGTTATTTAATACTAGTTATTTCTTTGAGGTAATTGTAAATTGTACTAATTGAATTTATTAATTGTAATAACAAAATATATCAATTTAATGTGATAAGACGAGTGTATTTTCTTTGTAATTATTTTTAATATATTAGGAAATTATAATGAACTCTTATTTAATTAAAACCCTATCCTTTAACAAACCTGGATTAGCCCACTGACTTTAAGAGAAATTGTAACTATTCTTGTCTCACACCTTCCAGATAACTACATTCTCTGGATTACTCTGCAACAATAACTAATTTCCATTACAACAGTTTTCGCATCTATTTTGCCAACATTTGGAGTTAATATTGGTATCACACAAATGGTTTTCCCAAATGTTATTTGAGTATAATGAATGCTTTCAGCTTGAGTATGAAATTTCATTGATTTTACACCTGCATTGGTCAGGGGCATATTTAACAGCAGCACATTTTTCTGTCGTAGGCAATGCTTAACTTCATTCATAGTAAAAAATTGCACAAATGCATTTAAGAATAAACGAATATACGATATGATAATACATTTCAATATTTTTTGTAGTTTAGTTTTGATACAGCAATATAAACAACAATAAGATTGTTTACTGTCACAACAAATATAACAGTTAAGAACCACATAAATTTTCAAGTTTTTAAAATAACTCTGCCATATCTAACATTCTTTATTCAAAGTCAGAATAAGTATATAATTTTTTTTTTTTTTTTCATTCGTGGTTGCACCAACAGTTTGGACACTACACTACATATATATTTATCTGTTTTACAACTCAGTGCTAGAGCTCTTACCTGAGACTTTTTTTTTTTACCAGAGGCCCATTTTACAAATGTAAAAGTTTTGTGTGCAACAATTATAAAAATAAAGCATTTGTAATTACAACAAGTCAGTTACATTCATTTCACAGAAATTTCCAACAGTTGTTACTAACATGTAAATTACTAACTTGTTTGTGATCAGTTTAGTTTTTAAGTCTGTCTACATGTACACTTAAGTTAACTGAGAAGTATTATTTCATTATGTTCCAGAANGATCAGTTTAGTTTTTAAGTCTGTCTACATGTACACTTAAGTTAACTGAGAAGTATTATTTCATTATGTTCCAGAAAAAATTTGGCAACTGCAAAAAACCGGTTCAGCAGGAGAAACAGAATACAAATGAACAGATTTAGACAATTTAGTTCTAGTCATCATTGAGCGTGACAACCCCATAATAAATGTTCCAGAGACTTGGGAGTATGAGACTGAGTGTTTTACTGAACCCCTTAGTGTTCAACAGCATGCCCACAGAATAACAGTGGACATAGGCTGTGACAATATTGATTGTACAAACATAATCTCAACGTAAAAGTGTAAAAAATTATTTAAATTAAAAAAAAAAAAAAAAAAAAAGGCAGTGGTAGCTGTTTTTCTGGCCAGAAAAGAAGAAAAACTAAAGTTCATGAGAGGTGGTGTATCGTGGAAAGCAAAGAAGATAAGAATTCAAGGCCCTGTACCTTGTGATGGGTCTCCTATATGGGACGAAATGGACATAAGAAATGATCAGCTAAGTGACCCTACCTTGCGTCCAATATTGGAGTGGAAGGAAGCCAGGTGTTGTTCAAGATTGTAGGAGATATACAGCCTAGTCATGACAGTCAAGGCATACTGGGTACAGTGGGACTCCCTTGTTCTCAAGAATTGTGTGCTTTACAGGAACTAGGAAATTAGTAATGGGAAACAAAGTAATTTACAAATGGTTCTACCAGAGTGGCGAATGCCAGATGTGCTAAGAGAACTGCACGATACAGCAGTAGGTGGCCACTTCGATGTAAATAAGACCCTTGACAGAGTTCTAATAAGATTCTATTGACTGCATTGTCGGGAGGCTGTTGAGAAGTGGTGCCCATCTGTGTGATGCATGTACTGCAAGGAAGGGTCCAAGGGTTAAGGGACGAGGTTCCCTTCAGAAATATAATGTTGGGGCCCCATTTGAGAGGATGGTAGTGGACTTTCTCGGACCACTACCAATTACTGAGAGGAGGAATTGGTACCTTCTGGTATCACAAGACTATTTTACAAAGTGGCTCGAGGTCATACCGGTGCCAAACTAAGAGACTGGTGCGGTAGCTGGTGCACTTGTAGAGCATATTTTCCCCACGATTGGAATGCCACTTCAGCTTAATTTTGATCAAGGATGAAATTTCGATGCAACTGTTTTCCAAGAGGTAACTAGGATTTTAGGAATAAAGAAATCTCGTACCACAACATTACACCCTCAATCGGATAGAATGGTTGAGTTGCTAAATCGTACCCTGGAACAGTATCTAGCGATCTTCGTAGAAGACAACCAGAAAGATTGGTAAAGTACCCTTATTTCTCCTGGCATATAGTTCGGCAATCCACGAGTCTACAAGGGTAACACCTTCAAGAATGCTGTTTAGGAGAGATCTCCACGTCCCTGGTTAGCTGCTGTACGGACATCCAATGGAAGAAGAAGCAGTCGCCCCAGAATATTTCATTAAACTACGTCAAAAGTTGGTTAACATTCATGAGTTTGCCCAGAGGCACCTAACAAATAATAGTGACAGACTGAAAACACGATATGACCGGAGAATGTCTAAAGAGACTTTTCAAGGAGCTGGTTTGGTTGTACAACCCTCAGAGGCGGAAAGAATACTGCCCGAAGCTACATAAATGTTGGGAAGGCCCGTACAGGATACTGAAACAGATAAAATTATGTGGTCTACAGGATTTGTCGACAGGGCTCTTGGGCGAAGCCTAAGGTTGTCCACATCAACCGACTGGCGCAGTATGAAGGTCCTGATGCTGGAGAGTTTGTGCGGGATGAACAGATTAAAGGAGGGGGCAGTGTTACGATCTGACGCGATCTCCATGCTTGGTCCAGCCCTGTGGGGGTGACCACGTCAACCCTCCCCTCCACACCAGGCAGAACAACTTGATGCCCTGCCGTTCGCCCATGGGAGATGATTGACAGCGATGAACTGGCTGACCTGGCTCACATCACAGCCTCTTCTCCTCCATCCTGCTGGAGAAGCCAATGAATTTAGAGGACGTGCAAGAATATTCTGGGAACTAGGACCCTCGGCGCAACACAGAATTTAGAGCAGTTTCTGAAAAATGGCCTACGGCCCTATAAAAACAAGCCACAGTTGGACTGTCTGCTGTCTTTTTGTAGAAGCCAATTAGCTGAGTGCGGTAATCTAGGATGGACGACGACGAGAGATTGCGAGGTGATGGCAGGCGAGGTGTGTGTGGTGTGAATGGACGAGAGGGCGTGAAACCCAATGAGAAGGCATGAGGGCGCTCAGACACACTCTAGAGTATTGCGAACTGGTAGGATCTGGACTAAACTGAGGTGGGGCTGAATAACATTGTAATACTAACTACAATGTAAATATTGAAACGGTCAAATATGGACATATAATTTGTAAAATTACTGAATAGGTTTTGATACACTGTCCATTGGGACTGATTTTTAATTATTTAATTAAGTTATTTTCTTTGAGTAATTGTAAATTATATTGATTGAAGACATTAATTGTTAACAGCAAGAGATATCAATTTATTGTGAGATGTTGAGACGAGAGAATTTAGTTTGTAGTAACTGTAAATAAAATGAGGAAATTATAATTAACTCTTTTATTTAATTAAGACCTCAATCCCTTAACGAACTTCGTTTAGCCCACTGACTTTGAGAGAAAATTGTAACTGTATTAATTAAACATTGATGATTTCATATCAAGTATAGAGGCCCAACCTGCCATTTGGAACTCTACAACACCAGAATACAGCGACAATGTGGCAACAGATCCTGTTTCAAGGAGAGATATGCAAATGAAAAGAACACTTTTGGAGATCACCCCACTTATTTTGGTGCAGCAGTGTTGTGGTGGTCAGACTACTCACCTTCCAGCTAGGTGAACCGGGTTCGATTCCAGACAGGGTCGCTCCGAGATTTTTGCATTTGGGAATCGTGCCGGATTGTACCGCTGGTCTGCTGATTTTCTCGGGGATCTCCTGTTTCCCCGCCCTTGCATTCCAGTGCTTATCCTTACTCACTTCTCTTCACCCTTGTTGTCCCTTATGACCTCGATGTTAAGAGCAGCCCAAATCTCTCCACTCAACCTTTTATTCCACCAACACCCTGAGCAAGCCTTTCCTCTGCTGTGATTGATGTCCTCATCTCATCTCATCTCAATGTCGATTTTTGTAATACTGCACTTGATCTTTTTGAACAGTTCATTGAACAAAAGTTACATTAAATGCTATTTTCGTGAACAAAATCTCTGATTTGTTTGAAACCCAAATATAAACAAACATCATCGTCATTATTATAATATGTGATTTTGCCAGTTATTTAGGTTATTTGCAAGTTTTTCATTCTGGCAATTCTATTTGCAAGAAACTAACGAAATGTTGCAACACAAAGATTGGTTACTGCGGAGCTGTCATAAGAATTTTACCCCATTCACCTGGACATCTTGCAAGTATGTTCCCTGTTCTCCGCACTCTCACCATGTGGTCGCACATGTAAGAGAGCAGTGCAGTCAGCAGTCTAGAGTTCCGAATGGGGAGGGAGGAATGGAATCACAAGCTAGACGGACTAAGTGATCTGGTCTAGTTGCAGAATATTCATAAACTGTACTTACCCCAGGAGTGCTGGCCTGAGAACCGTATGGGTATCTAGTCCAATCAAGTGTTGGGTCCAAGGTTGTATCCAGTAACACCACTGTAAAAAATACAGTTATGCAACAATAACAACACTGAGCATATTAATTTTTTCTTTCCTTATAACTAGACGATACAAAATAGCACACTTAATTTGGTACCCCATATATTTCACAGTTGTTTTTTCCTCAGTTAGAAAAATTAATGACTAAACTCTTCAAACCTGGTTTTGAAGTTATTATTTGCAGGAACTTTTATTATTAACTATCTCAGTGGTCGTGTAAATAAGGAACTTCTTAATTCTTTCAATTAAGAATCAATTATCTCTTTTCCAAATAGAATACAAAATAAAGCTGAAACAGCAATAGATAACTTCTTTATTGATAAATTTAGACTAGAAGCTCATACTATTTTGCCAGTTGTTAATGGTTTCTCTGATTCCGATCGTCAATTATTAACCCTTAACTTCCATGCATGTCCACATGGACACACTTGCAGTACATTATTGAAACCTCTATGGAATTTTTATTTTGCATTGTTGAGGTTGGTACCTGAACCATAATGTTTAAAAAGCATGTGGTGGTGTGATCGAGTACAAACAGTTTGTTTTAACTGCATGTAGTAAAGTTAGTTGACTGCTATTCCAGGAACAGTTAGGGATGCGAAAATCATGGACGCTAATACAGAATAAGTAAAATTTTTTGCTCTAAAAACACTCAATTATATACTCTAACTTATATATCTAAATGATATCATTACTGTTTACTCAATTGTACAACTAGGTTATGTTTCCAAGTTTTTTGCATTTTCATTATGTTATCTGCAGTTAAATGTTGATGTGTCCAAATGGACACGCCAGGCATAGTGATAGCTTTTTTTTTTTTTTTTACAGTTTAGTGGAATAGTTTGAAATAGGTTATGCTGTCATATGATGGTAACTATATAAGGCTGTTTCCCAATCATTAGTAAATACGTGTTAAGTCAATACTTATGATTACTCTATGTGGTATTAACTTGTGTACTTGCTGGATCAGACCATTGCCTCGTCTACATAACCTCCAAATGTCTCAAAATGTTCACAACTGAATATAAACAATGATGGCGACAATTTCAAGTACTTGCCAAGTGTACGTGTTTTGTGTTCTATACTTGAAATTGGTACAGCTCAAGTATACACAAGGTGATGTCACATCTAGTGCGAAGTATGGACACATAATTATATACTTGGAGACTATGGGGAAACAACCTTTATTGGCACTTTGAAAAGTTATAAACTTAGATTTTAGGTAATAACCAGCCAGCTCAACTCCATATCACAGTTAGCTGGAATGCTTGGTCAATATTAGGAATAGTATGATTTGTAAGTCACTTTCAGATTAGTGTATCTGCATAAATCAAGAGTGTAAATATGCAACAATTAAAAACTAAATCACATTCCTTCTCATCTGGAAAAGCATTCTAATGCCAGCCATTAATGTTCAAGAGGATATGGATATCTTGTTTGGAAAATATGGAGACGAGGCTACAACTGCTGATACCATGTACATTGCCCCACCAGAGCCGGACGTTCTCACCGATGAAGATTCAGTGGATGAAAATGAAGGTGGAATATTAGATAATTTGAATATGAGGCAACTGTCGGCTCAAGTAGAAATAAGGTACCATGATGACAGAGATAAATAACCGAATACATTTCATCGCTTGCCACCACCGGCAAAAAGAACATGGGTACATGGAAATATGGAATCTTCTCCGAGACCATTTCCTGATGTGTGTAATAACAAATACCAAGACTTCTCCATAGTGGAGTTATTTGAGATATTTATTGATGATCTTGAATACTTAGTTCAAGAATCAAATAAATATGCAATATTTAAAAACCATGGACATCCACAATTTACTAAAGATGAACTGAAGTGTTTTCTAGCAATTTTGATACTCAGTGGTTATAACAGTGTCCCAAATAAAAGACTGTACTGAGAAAATCATAAGGATACACCAAATAAGTTTGTTTGTAATGCAATTAAAAGGAATTGGTTTGAGCAGATAGATTCCTCCATTGTGCTGATAACAATGAAATTAACGTCAATGATAAACTGTGGAAAATTAGGCCTTTAGGCAAAAATGTAAGGAAAAAAATGTTTACGTTTTGGGGATGAGGTGTGGCCACACTGTTCGATTAATGGTTATCTTGTAAATTTCAATATTTATCAAGGTTAATCTCATTGTACAAACAGTTCATATGAAACTAATTTCGGCAAGGCAGCTGCCCCTGATGACTTCAGTGAAGAAAAGNATGTTTACGTTTTGGGGATGAGGTGTGGCCACACTGTTCGATTAATGGTTATCTTGTAAATTTCAATATTTATCAAGGTAAATCTCATTGTACAAACAGTTCATATGAAACTAATTTCGGCAAGGCAGCTGCCCCTGATGACTTCAGTGAAGAAAAGTTTTTACCTTACCATTTCATTTTTCACCATTTATTTACAGGGCTTGACCTGCTGGCATTTCTTAGAGAACAAGGATATGGAGGTACAGGCACAATTAGGGAAGACAGGATCCCAAAGGCGTGCTCTTTTACATCAAAAAACATTCTTCTGAAAAAGGAGCGGGAGTAACATGAATCTTCAATTCTCAAAGAAGATGGTGTTCTAGTGTCAAAGTGGGTTGACAAATCAGTGGTATATATAGCATTGAATTGACTTGGTGTTAAGCCACAGTCAGGAGTAAAGTGGTTTTCTCAGAAAAAAAAAGTGCATGATAAAAGTGTAAATCCTTTTCTTTTTGGTGAATATAATCAAAAAATGGGCGTGGTGATCAAATGGATCAGAACATTGCAACATATAGAGTGAATATTTGGAACAAAAGATGGTATTGGCCTCTCCTGTCATGGTGTGTTGATGTGTGTGTTCACAATGCCTGGCAACTGGCAAGAAGGTGTGGGAAAAAGATATCTCAATTAGAGTTCAGGAGACAAATTGTCTTGGTGTATTTAACTAAATATGCCAATCCATCAAAAGGTTTTTGAAGACCATCGTTACCTTTTTCTACATCAAGAAAGTCTAAAACATCTGAAAATATTTGTTTTAATGGCTTCAACCACCTGATGAAAAAGATTCTAAAAAAAATCAGATGTGCTGGTGAAGGTTGCAGCAAAAAATAATCTGCTGTGTGTACCCAGTGCAGTAAATGTGATGTTGCCTTGTGTTTGGAATGCTTCCAATCTTATCACACAGTGCCTAAATGAATCTCTAGCTGAATAATATATGGTAGTGTTTTTATATAAAACATGTGTACAAAATTTTTTGTAACGTGACTTGTTAACATTTAATTTTACTAGAGTATTTATAAGATTTGAATTATAGCACCAAATGGTAAACAGAAAAAAAGTCTGTTAGTAACTTATGTGGGTAAAAAATGATCACGTAAGTGCCTAGTGTGTCCATATGGACACAGTATAATGTAAAAAATCTAGGCAATGTTCAATGTAAATATTAATTTTTTAAGTTTGTGTGTGTTTAATAAAGGCAGTACAACCTCAAAAAATATAATTAAAATTTTAAAAGTTATCTGGGAAGCTAATGGTTAATATTGCACATTATATATATATATGTAGTAATACAATTATAAGGAATATAAGATTAATAAACAATACTACTCTTGAGAATTTAAGTATTTTTTTTAGGGGTAGAAACTTGGTTGTAATGTCTTTTGATAATACTGATGTTAATGATCAGTTTAATATTGTAATGATGCAGTACGCATGCCACGTTACAATATCNATGTAGTAATACAATTATAAGGAATATAAGATTAATAAACAATACTACTCTTGAGAATTTAAGTATTTTTTTTAGGGGTAGAAACTTGGTTGTGATGTCTTTTGATAATACTGATGTTAATGATCAGTTTAATATTGTAATGATGCAGTACGCATGCCACGTTACAATATCTTTATAGCTAGTTGTCAAGAAAAATTATTTATTAAAATAATCAAACTCTAAAAATTTATTTTGGATTACACCAACTATTATGGTGTCATGAATATGTAAAAAGGTACTGCAAGATTTTGTCTAAGGTTGTTACAGAAACTAAAAGGAAACATATCTCTAATATTATTTTTAAAAAAACATAGAATATGTATTATTAAGGAAGAATTATCTCAGTTTAATTATGAGCAAGAACAAATTAAAACACCAGTTAATAGCCGAAAAACAAAAACATTTAATAGAGATATAAGAAGCCTTTAATAACTATTTTTTAAATGTTTCTGAGAAATAGGAACAAGATATCTTGTAGTAAAAACCCTTTGGATTAAGTAAAAACATGTTTTCCTAAAAAATACCAGCAATTCTATTTTAAGATAACAAATAAGGAAGAAAATGAAAATAAAATTAAAGGGTTAGAATGTAAAACTTTATATGGTTAAGATAACATAAGTAATAATGTGTTAAACTTTTGTTACAAATAACTAAGTGAGCCACTCAGCTATATTTGTAATACTGCATTAAGCACAGGTACTTTTCCTGAACAATTTAAATATGTTGTCATCCCATCCCATAAAGATGACAAAAAAACAGCTATTGAAAATTATAGGCAAATATCACTGTTAACTGTTTATCTTAAAATAGACAGTAAAATTAATTTATAGTACATTAATGCATCATTTTATATCTAACAATATACTAACATTATATCAATATAGTTTTAGAGAAAATCTCTTTTACCAATGATACTACCTTCATATTTAAGTCAGCAATTTTAAATGCTTTCAATAGTAGAAAAACATAAGGTTGGAATTTTTGTGATTTGTCCAAAGCATTGATTGCATAAACCACAATATATTACTTGTGAACTTTAGTACTATAGTATCCTTAAACAAGCAATAAATTTGCTTAAAACCTACATGTTCTCGTAAACAAAGTGTATTACTTAAAGATCACATGTGTGCCAAAATTAATAGATCTAATGGAGGACTTAACCAAAATTGTATCCCACAGGGCTCTGTTTTAAGGCCACTACTTCTTTTATATGATGACTAACTGTGCCTGCGGCTCCGCTCGGGTGTACTACAGAATTATTGTTTAGGTTTTTTTTAAAAAAACACAAATAATCAAAATCAAAATTTGCAGCGGACTTGCAATAAATACACGTACTGCTTGAACGTGATTAGTTTGTTACGAACGATGCGAGCCGACTGAGTCGTGCAAGCAGTAAAACAAATTAACTTCCCTAACGTTGTCACCTGGCTGAGAAACATTCTAAATGTATCTACAGGCTTTTCACAGTGGCAGGATTTCCTCAAGTTATAGGATGTGTCAATGAAACATTAGTAAAAATTGATGCCCCAACAGAAAACGAGCCTGCCTTTGTCAATCAAAATGGAAACCATTCCATCAACTGTGGGATTGTATATTTCCAAGTTTGGCCCACAGACAAACTTGGAAACGGAGACAAACTGGCCACGGTGCGTACACGATGCAAGAGCGTTAAAGAATAGCGGCCTTTTAGAAAGGATGGAAGGAGTTTGGCATACAATCCCAAAAGCTGTCATCGTAGGTGATTCTGGTTACCTATTACTGTACTGGAATGGCTCATTACACCAGTCAAAGTGAATGATGTTGCCGGGGTTGCTGCATTCAACACAGCACATAAAAAATCCTGCAGAACTGTGGAGAGTCGTGGAGAATACAGTAGGAATACTGAGGGAGATATTTCCACAGCACATTGCTCAGAATTGAAGGAATAGACAGCAAGAACTGATAAATTATTTCAGATGCAACTAATTATGGTAGGTGTATCTGATTTTAAAACAGCTATGCTTGTTATACTAGTTTAATAATAAACAAAATATTGTAAAAGCAAATAAGTAAATATGTAAACTATAATTCTCTGTGTTTCTGCAATACATTATAAGAAAAAATAAACTTTTCGCATAATAAACATTTTGCACATAATTTTCATATTTACTAATTGCAGTCTGGTTGTAATGAGAACGTAACCCAGCTGTTTATTGTTATATGCTGAATACCTTCATCAGTCTGTATGTTGTTTCTGTTAAAGTATCTAGTTTTAAGTGTTAAGTGTTAAGTAAAATTCTTTATGATAGCGCCACTACTCAGTTCTTCTATCTCTATGGTTTATTCTTTGTCACAGTAAAAATAACCTTCAAGTTTTTTTCTTCTATGCTAATCTTCTTTATGTGTGTTATGTTGTTCATNAAAATTCTTTATGATAGCGCCACTACTCAGTTCTTCTATCTCTATGGTTTCTTCTTTGTCACAGTAAAAATAACCTTCAAGTTTTTTTCTTCTATGCTAATCTTCTTTATGTGTGTTATGTTGTTCATCCTAGACAATGTTTGTCCGATCTTTTATAATAAAGTGCTTTTAGTATTCAAGGCATTTTACTTCAATAGTTTCCATTTTCAAAATTTCAGTCATGTACATTTAGTATGAAAGTAATTTGAGTGTAAGAAACTGTGAATTTTGAAGGCGGTATTTGCAGTTTCTGTTTAAGTTTAAAAATTTGAAATTCTTTCAAATAACTTTCCTTTTCTAATATTTTGTTCTGTAGCAGAATTATTTTTTATTCAGTTCCATGTACGTGTCATTAACTGAACACTCATGAACTTTAGTTTTTCTTCTTTTCTGGCCAGAAAAACAGCTACCACTGCCTTTTTTTTTTTTTTTTTTTTTTTTTNTGTTTGTACAATCAATATTGTCACAGCCTATGTCCACTGTTATTCTGTGGGCATGCTGTTGAACACTAAGGGGTTCAGTAAAACACTCAGTCTCATACTCCCAAGTCTCTGGAACATTTATTATGGGGTTGTCACGCTCAATGATGACTAGAACTAAATTGTCTAAATCTGTTCATTTGTATTCTGTTTCTCCTGCTGAACCGGTTTTTTGCAGTTGCCAAATTTTTTCTGGAACATAATGAAATAATACTTCTCAGTTAACTTAAGTGTACATGTAGACAGACTTAAAAACTAAACTGATCCATTAAAATTTTCACCAAGTTTATTCACTATTGTACATTGATCTATTGCATACTGCGTAAGCACATCATATTTCAATAAAAATGTGTATCTCTGTTACAGTTAATTTCAATAATATATTATCTTTATTGTGTCAAATACTTACCATTGCTATTTTTTTATGTTCTGCCAGAAAATATCGCACCTTTTTGGCCAGCCTTTTTCAGGCCACACAAGTCCTAAGCTGGCACACTTCAGATGTATCTTCTTCCAGCACTCAATTTTAATTTTTTTTGGGTAGTTTGATGGAAAAACTACCATATAGAATATACTTGTCATCTCTAATTTCTTTTAATATTGATTCTTTATTTCCTTATGCCACACTCTTAGACATTTTAGACACATCCCAGAGAAAATAAACCACTTCAGTAACAAGGTTATGTTGTACTTGTCACTTACAAGTGTGCCAACTAAACTCGTCACAAACAAGTTAGTAATTTACATGTTAGTAACAACTGTTGGAAATTTCTGTGAAATGAATGTAACTGACTTGTTGTAATTACAAATGCTTTATTTTTATAATTGTTGCACACAAAACTTTTACATTTGTAAAATGGGCCTCTGGTAAAAAAAAAAAAGTCTCAGGTAAGAGCTCTAGCACTGAGTTGTAAAACAGATAAATATATATGTAGTGTAGTGTCCANAAAAAAAAAAAGTCTCAGGTAAGAGCTCTAGCACTGAGTTGTAAAACAGATAAATATATATGTAGTGTAGTGTCCAAACTGTTGGTGCAACCACGAATGAAAAAAAAAAAAAAAATTATATACTTATTCTGACTTTGAATAAAGAATGTTAGATATGGCAGAGTTATTTTAAAAACTTGAAAATTTATGTGGTTCTTAACTGTTATATTTGTTGTGACAGTAAACAATCTTATTGTTGTTTATATTGCTGTATCAAAACTAAACTACAAAAAATATTGAAATGTATTATCATATCGTATATTCGTTTATTCTTAAATGCATTTGTGCAATTTTTTACTATGAATGAAGTTAAGCATTGCCTACGACAGAAAAATGTGCTGCTGTTAAATATGCCCCTGACCAATGCAGGTGTAAAATCAATGAAATTTCATACTCAAGCTGAAAGCATTCATTATACTCAAATAACATTTGGGAAAACCATTTGTGTGATACCAATATTAACTCCAAATGTTGGCAAAATAGATGCGAAAACTGTTGTAATGGAAATTAGTTATTGTTGCAGAGTAATCCAGAGAATGTAGTTATCTGGAAGGTGTGAGACAAGAATAGTTACAATTTCTCTTAAAGTCAGTGGGCTAATCCAGGTTTGTTAAAGGATAGGGTTTTAATTAAATAAGAGTTCATTATAATTTCCTAATATATTAAAAATAATTACAAAGAAAATACACTCGTCTTATCACATTAAATTGATATATTTTGTTATTACAATTAATAAATTCAATTAGTACAATTTACAATTACCTCAAAGAAATAACTAGTATTAAATAACTAAAATCAGTCCCAATAAACAGTGTGTCAAAACCTATTAAATTACATTCTAAATTATATGTAATTTGACAGTTCCAATAATTACAATAAAATCTGTATCCCATGTTTATTCAGTCCCACCAGTCCGCAATGTTCTACTAGAGTTCTCTGAGCGCCCTCAATGGAAAGTAGAAATCACTCATTAGGTTTCACTCCCTCTCGTCCATTTACACCACAAACACCTTGTCCGCCATAGTCTCGCAATCACCCACCATCGCCCGGCCTCTTAACCAATGTCTCTCGCCTCACCAGACTTCACTCTGTTACTGGCTCAGCCAAATTGCTTCTACCAAAGACTGTAGACCGTCCAACTGTGTCTGAATTTATAGTGTCATCGGTGATCGCTCAGAAATTTCTCCAAATGCAATGTTACAACGAGGGTCCTAGTTCACAGAATATTCTTGCACATCCTCTTAGTCGTCGGCATCTCTAGCAGGCGAGAGGAGGAGCTGTGATGCCAGCCAGGTCAGCTGTCAATCATTTCCCGGCTACCCGGCAATGGGACCGACAGCAGATCTGTCTGGTGGGTCACCTCCACAGAGCTGAATCTGCGCATAGTGCCCGCGCGTCGTGCGACAGTCGGCGCGTAACACTGCCCTCTCCTTAAGCCTCTCTCTTACGAACAGACTCTAGAAAATCTGGACCTTCATACAACGCCAGTCGGCCGATGTTGACAACCTTAGGCTTTGCGTTTGAGAACCTTGTCGACAAATCTGGGCATCTACTTCTCAACATCTTTCCGACAATGCAGTCAATAGAATCTTATTAGAACTCTGTCATGGGTCTTATTTACATTGAAGTGGCCACCTACTGCTGTATTGTGCAGTTCTCTTAGCACATCTGGCATTCGCCACTCTTGTAGAACCATTTGTAAATTACTTTGTTTCCCATTATTAATTTCTTAGTTCCTGTAAAGCACACCATTCTTGAGAACAAGGGAATCCCACTGTGCTCAGAATACCTTGACTGTCATGACTAGGCTGTATATGTCCTCCCATCTTGAACAACACCCGTCATCCTTCCACTCCATTTTGTCCCATATAGGAGACCCATCACAAGGTACAGGGCCTTGAATTCTTATCTTCTTTGCTTTCCACGATACACCACCCNGTCCCATATAGGAGACCCATCACAAGGTACAGGGCCTTGAATTCTTATCTTCTTTGCTTTCCACGATACACCACCCTTTTCCTCCTGGAATTCACAATGATGACAGAATACTTCTCATGATCTCCTGGAAAGTACATCTGCATTGCTGTGAAGGCTTCCAGACCTGTGTTGTATTTCAAAGTCATAATCTTGCAGATGCTGTATCCACCGGACTATTTGAACTTTGGGGTTCTCAAAATTTAGCAGCCAGCGTAAAGAAGCATTATCAATTCTTAGGATGAATTGACTACCATAAAGATACGGGTGAAAATGTGTATTTGCCTTCACCACTGCCAGAAGCTCCCTACATGTCACCCAGTAATTCCTCTCAGGCTTGTGTAGCGTAGCACCATACTGAAGTATTCCAATGACATCTTCTTTCCATCCTGAATCTGAGATAACACAGCCCTGATACCTAAATCACTAGCATCAGTATCCAGAATGAATTCACCCTATACTCAGGAAGTTCAGTACTCTAGGAGATAGCAGAATTTCCTTTAGCCTATTAAAAGCAATTTCGCACTATGGGCTCCAAGAAAATTTTCTATTTGCCTCAGTCAGTTCATGCAGAAGCTTGGTGATAGTGGCCAACCCGGACACAATTTGATGGTAGTAAGCACGTAAGCCCAGGAAACTTTGCATTTCAGTTTTTTTCAGTTGGTAGAAGCCAAACTCTTATTGCTCTGGCCTTCTCAGGATCTGTTTGAATCCCATGGGCCTACACAACAGGGACCAAAAAATTAATTTTGTTTGGAAAAGGGTAGCATTTCTTAGGAACTAATTTCAGGTTGGCTTCAGAGATTTTCTGAAACACAGAATCTAGGCGTGACAGGTGCTATTCAAATGTTATTCACGTGACCACAATGTTGTCTAGGCGCACCTGGCAAATGTCCAAGGGCACAACTTTCTTCATCAGTCGTTCATAGGTGGCTGGGCCATTGCATAACCCAAAGAGCATAGCTTTGAATTGCAAAGTTCTTTTCCCTTGGATACAAAAGGTGGTCATTTTTTTGTCTTCTGGATCCACCTTGCACTGCCAATACCCACTCTTCATATCTTAAGTAGAAAACCACTGTGTACCTGCTACGCTAATCAGTGTGTTGTCTGTCCTAGNCAATACCCACTCTTCATATCTTAAGTAGAAAACCACTGTGTACCTGCTACGCTAATCAGTGTGTTGTCTGTCCTAGGGAGTGGGTAAGACTCTTTCTTGGTCGCATTATTCAGTTGGCGGTAATCAACATAATCTTTCATTTTAACCAGCACAATGGGAGAAGACCATAGACTGACTGATGGCTCTATCACATCTAAATCCCTCATATCTTTCAGAATACCGTCAACCACCTTGTGAAGCTAGCAGTAGTCACCTTGGTGGCTGCTTTATGGGCCTGGCATCCCCTGTGTCGATATGGTGGCATGCAACATTAGTTTTGCCAAGGTCATTGGGCTCACAGTAGAAAGCACCTCTATTTCTCTGTAATAATTCTGAGACAGCCCTCTCTTGTCACCAGTTAAGGTATTCTCTTGTTCTTGTCAGCAGTTTCCCCAAAGCATCTGGTAGAAGACATTCAGTATTTTGTAACATCAAAGCTTCTGGAACATTTGGAAGTACCTGTGAGACATGCTTACAAACCCCTGCAGTGTCCACCTCTTCAAGACGGATAGCATGGTCAGATAAATTATCATCCTTAGTGGCAAACTGTCCGATTTTGACGAAATAAATGTCCTTGCTACAATGACAGTATCTGGTAAAATGCCACCTTTCTGGGCTGGTTCGATTATGCCCAACCACCTGACAAATTTTCCCTGTCATCTGCATGGAATAACAATTTATCAAGAAGCTGGGATCATAGTCGACTGATTACACACTACTGGGCATCTCATTGGCGAAGATAAATCTTGTCCTGTTGACACTACCAATTTGGTAGTACCTACCCGTAATACCTTCAGTCGAGTATGGATACAACACCCCAGCTTACGTAATACATCAAGACCCAAGATATATTCGTCCTTTATTTCGGATATGTAAATATCATGCTCCTAAGTTAATGTTACAGAGTTGTAAGAGTAACCTTCTTTTGCCTCTGACTGGTGTTGTCTCGCCAGTTACTGTAGTTAAATAGCAAGTGATCCATGCTCTTATGCGATGATTGCTGGGGAAAGCCCTAAGAATGTCCTGTCTTATCACCATTATAGTTGCCCCTGTGTCAACAACCATCAGACAAGAAACATCATCTAGGCTCCCCTACACCCATATGGCATCCAAGTCCTGTTTCATTGAACGCTTCTGCAAAAACATTGGGCCTTCCATCCAGGATTCATTAACATTTGCCTCTCAAGACCAGTGCTTACCCGTATTCTGAATATTTTGCACTCTCACCTGTCCCTTGCTGCCTGCTTCCTGATTGTTGCTGCTGCCTAGGCTGCTAAGGACAGTTGGCTCTCAGGTGCCATGGTTGTCCACATTGCCAGCATTCTGGCTGTTTGGGTGGGTGACTGTGAATCTCCATAGTGCGGACCCTGAAAGCGATATTCCCCATGGTTGTCTCTGAGTCCTTGAATGTTCTCTTGATGCTGTCGCACTGTTCATAAAGCATCACTGCCTGCACTGGATGTCGAGGCACTGATGTCTGCCTTGCTGACTCCACTTCCATTGCTTGGACCAAGGAATCTTGCAAGGTGTTAGGCGAAGCCTAACGTACAGCTTGCCACACTTCGGTGTTAGCGATAGCATTGACGAAGAATCCGACTGCGATGGTATTAAGTGGTTCCTCAGTGCATCCCTCCAGACAGGTGTGAGAGCCTCATGATGTCCTGCCACAGTTCTTGCAGTGGTTCCCCTGGTCTCTGGGTGCAGTTGCACAGTTGGGTATGGTGGGTGTGTCGCAGGTATCGGTCGCAGAATTGCAGCTCCAAGTCCGACACCAATGTGGAGTACTCCAGTTGATGTTGTTCTGGCAGGGACTGCAGTCCCCTCAGTACAGTCCCCTCAGTACAGTCGCCAGGTAGTATACCCACTGCTCTTCAGTCCAGCTATTCAGGGCAGCAATGATCTCGAACTGGTGCCGGTATTAGTGCCAAGGTGTCTGTCCATCGTAGGGGATGGGCCTAGTTGTGATGCCTTTACCCGCCACTGGCTGAGGTGTTCTCACACTGTGCAAAACTACTGCACTTCCTCTGCGATGGCTGTACTGGCTGCGACTTCTACCTTCTTCTCACGGCCCGCACTCGACGGGTTGGTGGTGATCAATCTCTGCTCCTCTTCCGACACTGTATGTTGTATTCCCTGTTGCTGTAACAATTCTTGCCATTCCTTCTTGAGGGCACTCATCTCCGGTTTTACTTCATGCTCAACACTGTCCAATCTCTCTTTTACACTGTCAATTTTTTCACTAACACTTTCATTAACAATTTCAATCTTCTTATCTAAGTTTTCAACCACATCAGTAACATCTTGAATTTTATTATTTACATTCTCATTCACGCTGTCTCTAACACTGTCTTTCTATCCACATTTTCGTTTACACTGGCTGTTTTCTATCTACAAGTTCACTAACACTGATGATTTGACTATTTACATTATCATTTACATTATTGATTTTACTATTTACATTTTTGTTTTGCACTATTTACAGATCCCCTAACATTACTAATTTGGCTACTTAGTGCTTGAATTAAAGAACAGAGTGCTTGCTTCCATGTCTGCAGACATGTTTCTAGTTAGCATCCAAAAATTTTAAAATATTTCCTTGTCCTGTTATTAAAACTGTTGTTATATTTACAAATGTATTCTACTAGTTAATAACTTTCAGTATCATTAATTAAAAATTTTTTTTTAAATTTATTTTGTATAACAATGCCTCATCCCACTTCTGACACCAGAATTACAATTTTCTCTCAGTCAGTAGGCTAAACCAAGTTCGTTAAGGGATGGAGATCTTAATTAAATAAAAGAGTTAATTATTATTTCCTCATTTTTTTTGCAATAACTACAAACTAAATTCTCTCGTCTCAACATCTCACAATAAATTGATATCACTTGCTGTTTACAATTAAGGACTTCAATCAATATAATTTACAATTACCTCAAAGAAATTAACACATTTAAATAATTAAAAATCTGTTCCAATAGACAGTGTATCAATACCTATTCAGTTATTTTACAAATTATATGTCCATATTTGTCTGTTCCAATATTTACATTAAAGTCCATATCACAATGTTATTTAGCAACACCTCAGTTTAGTCCAGATCTGACCAGTCTGCAATGTTCTAGAGTTGTCTGAGCGCCCTCATGCACAGTAGCCTTCACTCATTGAGTTTCACGCCCTCTTGTCCATTCGCACCACCCACACCTCGTCCACTGTTGTCTTGCAATATATCTTGTCATTGTCCGTCCTCTATTACTGCACTCAGCTAATTGGCTTCCACAAAAGACTTCTCACAATCCAGCTGGGGCTTGTATTTATGGGGTCGTAGGCCATCACCCAGAAATTTCTCTTAATTCTGTGTTGCTGGAAGGGTCCTGGTTCCCAGAATATTTTTGCGCATCCTCTAAATTTATCGGCTTCTCAAGCAAGCTGGAGGAGGAGGGACTGTGACGTGAGTCAGGTCACCACTGTCAATCATTCCCTCCGGGTGAGCGACGGGACATCGAGCGGTTCTGCCGGGGTGAGGAGGGGAGTGTCGAAATGGGTCACCCCCCACAGAGTCGGACCAGGCTGAAGCTTGCATCAGCGCGTAAAAATATATTAAATGTACTACCCACTGCAATGTATCTTTCTTTGCTTTCAACATATTGCTGCTTAACAAACTCTGGGACTGACTAGAACATCATCACAACTGCTGCAGTGATTCAGCAATGGTCGGTGGCTGATGCGCCATCTAAACCAGCACATGCTAACTAATGGTTCATTACTGCTGCCACTGCTTAATGGTGCAATCAGTAATGAGAGCAAGCCACGGGCTAGCCACTAACGCTTACCCAGGCCACTGTTTTGGTGCCATGTTAATGCACCCGTTTCCTTCCATGCATTTCTTAAAAGTGGCCTTGGCTGTGGCATGCATTTGCCACTGAAAATGGCCCAGTGTAAAGGAGTTCTTAAAGAATCTGACTAAGCCCACAGAATTTTAAACATTGTAACATGACTTAGTGCAACTAATTTTTGAATTACGTAAGTGTAAACGACTTGTCTTATATGTTTTGCTTTAGGGTTTACTACATTTATTTGTTGTGCAGTTTGTCCCATCACATTATGGAACTTGCATTTCTGAGATGTTTGGTACCATCGTGAACTGCCTCAACCAGATATGAAACAATGATTTTTAGTTTAGAATCAGGAAGGATGCGTTATAGTGATAATTTGTGATTCCTACAACTTTTTTCAATAACTGACCATGTAGCATAAATAGTTAAATTTACAGGAACTTTTTTTCTTGGGCCCCGAAGTAGTGTCTCCTCATTCCGGCTAGCTCGCAGCACCCCAGGGCTTCTACTTTCTTAAATCTATCATGGTTGCGTACCATTTTAATAAGTATGTAAACCTACCGCGGGCTTTGTTACTGGAACCTCTTGTGTAGGTCTTGCAGCATTTGTTTTGAAAATGAAGTTTCTCAACCACATTTCCTGCATTTACTTCCATGGTCAACTTTGTGACCACTTTGGGGTACTAAGCTAACTGAAACTTCTGACATTTGAGGTGGCCAATGTACTCAGTTAGGTTTATGGCACATGGTTTTGACATCATCCATTGGTCATCTCCAGGAGCAGCCACACAAACTGACAGCCTAATAATCCTCAGGATTCTCATGCTACAGTGAGAGTACATGGCACATCAGGCAAAACCTATCCAAAATTTCCATCCTCAGTTCTCTATTTTTACCATAACTGCTTCATGACCGCCAACAAAGCCACACTTGTCCCAACTCTTTTAATCAGAGCCATGTCAGTTTCATCAGATAATAGGAATCATGCAAATTTTGCAAATATAGTTGAAAATGATACAAACACATTTGTATATACTTATGAAAATAAAAATGTGCCATTTGTTGTATAAAAATTGGTTTTGACAAAGTTATTTTAGTATTAAAACAGTAACTTTCGCGGTCGCCGTCACGTGAACGCGGAACGCTCTTTCATTGGTTTGACGTCACTAGTCATACGCCGGCGGCCGGTCCCGGTACGTTGCAAACATGTAGCACTAAAATGGAAGACAACTTTGTGAAAGAGCAGTTGGACAATCTGCCACGAGTAGATACCGGTATGGTACTTTATTACTTAATTTCCAATTGTCCTGTGGAACCTGAAATAATAGATGTAAAATTACAAAGGTAAGAATGTGTCTCATGTCGCACAGTCGTGATCTTCAAAGCGACGGTAGGCCTACATCACATGTTAAAACTTATTTGTTTGAATGTTTTATTGAGGTACGTATTATTATATCATCTGTGTTTATGTTTAAATTGCCAAGATTCAAAGTTGGAAATTAAAATATGGAATAGGAATTACATTCACAAGAATAAGAAAACTGTAATGAAGGCGACTGCAGTGAGCGTACTGTTGTCGCGTGCCATACTTAAATGTCTGTGATAAATTAACTACGTCATTTAGAAATAAAACGTAATGTTGTGTTGAGTAAGAAGGTTACAAATATTTCCGAATTGTTAACTACGTTTCAGTATTCATAAAACACTTTTTTCTCTTTAGAAATGTCAGATAACGAGCAGTATGGTTACAGTAGGCAAGCTAGCACGCTATTAACTACCAGACACCGCTCGACTTCTCGAGAAGCTGCAGTTCGGTGGCAGTCAGAATACTGCGTTGCCGGCCAGAAAACCTGTATTTCCACGTTCCACCTATATTGAGGCCTCAAATATAGTGTTTAGAAACTAAAAAAATATTTAAAAAATAACTTCCTTATCTTATTGTTTTGTATGTTTTGTGTACCTAACATACCTTTTATTATTCTGACATCACGATAGCTGTGTTTATACTTTCTTTTAAACTGTAAGAACTGTACACATAAGCTGAAAATATAGATATGGTAGTTTAAGAAACACAATACCTGGGGGGAGATTAAATACAGCAAAAAAAATTTGTAATAAAAGCTTAAGGATTTGTTTTATTCTCAAAAGCTGTTTTCTTTCTTTTTATTTAAGGGAAAAGGTTATGAAAGTAACACAGCTTATTTGCATAAAGCTATTTAGTATCAATTTTGGGGACCTAGTCTCGTAATTTTTTGTAACGTTCATCTCAGTAACTAAAAAAAAAGGGGGAAGGGTAAATATGGAAGTAAGATCATCCATGATAACCATTTCTAAAAACATGTATTTTAGTGTCTTGAAAGTAAAAATTAAGTTGCTATTTAACTTAAATTGTTAGGCCTATGAAAGCTAACCAGAGACAAATCAAAACAACTTAAATTATTAGAAATTGCTATCTTTGAAAAATACTGTATAATATAAAACAAAACTTTTTGCAAGAGGGATTCTGAGCCCCACCCAAATAATTTGTTTGATTTTCATGGTTTAACATCATGACATGTTATTATTTATGTATGCAATGTGAATATAGCCTAGATATAATAGCTGTGCTCTTGAAATGAATGTTAGAAGTTATATTAAATTAATAAAAAAATATATATATAACAAATTCTTACTGTTAGGCCTAACTTGGAATGTATAAACTTACAAAATGTAAAATTTACATTGTATGGCAAAATTTTTTTTAAACATGTTTATATGCCTTTATTATTATGAAATATGTTAACATATTTTTTTAATGCTCACTTCTACATCACATACGAATTGCTAAACGCGTTGTGGTTCGTATTAAACAATATCATATCACCGTAATGAAGGTTAGGTCAGATGTAAGTAGTAGACATTAAGAAGTTTAGTGTTAAAACTACCTACATACAGGAAACATAAACGCCTTAAATATAATTACGTACTTCAAAATGGTCTTTGCAAACAAAAAGAACTGATCTTGGCTAAACATCTTCAATGTATCGCCTAACTGTTTTAAACCACGTCTTCCTGTTTGTTTGGTTTTTTGTAACTAACAAATATTTTATCAGGTATTTTGCAAGATATACTAGTACACTGTGGTACAATAACCCATATAGATGATTTTGGTATACTTCACTGTTTATTTTCTCTTTTCATTACTTCAAATAATTTCTATTTAACCAAATACGCATCACCGGTGAGGTCAACAAACGCAGCGGCCGAGGTTGTACCTGACTTGTGACGTCATGGAGTGAGCAGGCGGGACAGGCGTGTTTTGACAGGCGTTTCAAACTTAAAACTTTCATTCAATCATAATTTTTTCAAAACTAATTTTTGAATTGTGATACTTTGTAAATACATTTCTAACACACAAATGAATGAAAACCAAGTGCCAGCGAAAAATGTACATGTTGCCTATTCTCACACATGGTTTATAACATAAAGCCATTACTAAATGAGAAGAGTTCAGCATATCTTCATCATGCATAACATTCCCATATATTCTGTGTAATATAGGCAACCAAAATTTAACAAAATTATCCTTACCTTTTGTTTTTGGTATTTAATCGAAGCATGTAATATACCTGTTTACCAAGTCCTATAATGATCTACAGAGACTTTCAAAAAACAGTAAGAAATATTCTTAATTTATAAACTTTCAAATCGCAGCACTTGGTGGAAATATTATTTTTACTGTAACTAAACAAATTACTAGTTGTTTATATATTACATATGTCTTGAATTTTTTTAGCCATTGTATTGGTTCATTGTGACTTAAGTTTTCTCGTAAAGACAGGTTTGGAATGCAAGTTATATGTACCATTGTCCTTTCTCTGGGACAGGACATTTTATTCCTTAGAACTAAACTCAAGACACATACACAGTACCTATTAACATTGCAATTCAATGTTAGTTCATGTTCTGTTTGTGTCATATTTCAGTATATCTCCATCTTGTATGTTCACAAGTAGTTGTGTTAATGGATTTAAAGTACGAGAGTCAGTCATAAAGTAAGTGTCCTATTTATTTCTCTTGCAATATTTTGCTATTTCAAAAAAAGTGAGTTTGGCATGTTTCTGCAAACCTTCTTCTACAGTCTATTGCAGTAACAATGTCCTACAACAGATGGCAGCACTGCATAAGTTTAGAAAATGGCTGATATTGACGTACGTATAAGACATCATTCTGTGATGGAATTCTTTATTGGGAAAGTGAAATGCCCATTCACATTCATGAAAGGCTGAAGGTGTGGGGATGCAACAGTGGATCTCAGCACATTTAGACGATGGGTTAATCGCTATATAGAAGCTTAAAGGGAAACACACTTGGCTGATGCAACACGGAGTGGCCGGTTGGTGACTGCAGTGACGCCACACAACAGCCAGCGTGTTGATGAGATCATCCATGTGCTAATGATTGGTGAGTATCGTAGAGTGGCGTTGCGGAGTGGCGGGGAGGGTTTCACAATCCTCTTCGCCAATCCTCTTCGCATGGATGATCTCGTCAACATGCTGGATGTTGTGTGGATTCACTGCAGTTGCCGGCCGGCCACTCTGCATTGCTTCAGCCAACTGTTTCCCCTTCAACTTGTGTACAGCGAAGAACCTATCGTCTAACGGTGCAGCCACTGTTGCATCCCTTCAGCCTATCATGAATGTGAATGGGCATTTCACCTTCCGAACGTAGGAATTCAATCACAGAATGCTGTCTTACATATACGTTGATATCAGCCATTTTCTAAACATATGCAGTGTTGCCATCTGTTGATGTTAGGATACTGTTACTGCAGTGTACTGTAGAAGAGGGTTTGCGGAATCACTCCAAATTCACATTTTTCAAAATAGTAAATTATTAAAAAAAATAGTGGGGGGGAGGTGATATTACTTTCTGACTGACCCTCGTATATTAATACGGTATGTAGAAAGAAAAACCTGTTACATTAACACCTTCTGTTATGGTCCCCAATAAAAGCTTGTTCTAAAATCCTGAACTGCACATGCCAGGATTTTAATCTTGGCAATTATTACCACATTTTAATATAACTGTTATGTAATTTAATTATATTCAGATTAGTTTACTGTATTGAATTATCAATTTTGTTTCAATATTTTTAATATGAAAATGTTAAAATATCAAGTAATTTTCATCTTAGATAATACAAACTTATGAATCGTAGTCATCGTAATTAAAATTTATGTTTCTTGGTGAAGTATGGAATTGCATACATAGGTGAGGTTTGCAGTAAATATATATATATAAAAGAAAAGTCAACATACATTTAGGAAAATGTTTTTATTAATTATTTACTAATTAGTAATTTGAATATGTATTCTCAGTTCATAGCAAGTATTGTTAAATACAAACATTTAATTTATTATTATTATCTGGAAAGTATTTTAAAAGTATGTCCTTATTTCGTGGCAAAATGAAAAAAAAATGCATTTAATACAAAGAGATAAGTTAATTTGAAGAGAGAACAATTTTGTTGCAAGTAAGGGAATTGAAAGAGGAAAGTATTTAGTTTTCAGGGAAATTATTTGGGGGCACACACTAATAAGATAAATTATATGGCGGTGGGAGGAGGGGGGAGTCCTCTTGAGATAATTGCTCTGCTGACATGCTTCTGCATTACAGTAAAATTATTTTAATCAGAAATTTTGCTTTGTTATACTTACAGTATTAATTCTTTTAAGTAAAGTTCAAAGTGCATTTTGAAAATTATTTTTGGGTTTGGTTTCAATTCCATTTTTTTTTTTTTCCATATTAGTACTCTGTTTAAATTTTTATGCAAATTAATTTAAAATTTTGCTTATAATGATTTTCTCTTTTATAATTTCCCGGAGAATAAAATAAATTGTGTAATACACTTTTTGCCATAAAAATTTGTGCAGTTAGAAGAAACTATTAGAATAAAACAGAATTATATTAGTGTAATTAAAAAAATTATTAAAATATCATTGCATCAGGACAGTTTTGCACCCATTAGTGACCTAAAAGGACAACTTTAGTATCTTGTTGAACCACCTTATGTCTGAATACATAGATACAGGCAACCATGGAATCAAACAATTTCCATACATTATCCTGCAGCAGATTTGCTTACATATTGACATGGAGGAAGCTAGCATCCCATGTGGTCCCACAGGTGTCCAGTGGGAGATAACTTAAGTGACCAGGTAAGAGACAAAAGCATAGAAACGTATCCTAAACACTCCTTTGAAACCAGAGCTATGCAATGACAAAAATTATCTTATTTGATACTAAGTTTTCAGCCAGGGAAGGTAGCATATGGGTCTCAGGATGTCCTTAGTGTGCCATTGTTCATTGTAACATTCACAACTCTGCCAGTTGTAAACAATGATTATATGTGATAGCTCCACAGACCATAGTGCAGCCAGCAGAGGATGTGAGCTTTTGTAAAATTAAGCAGGGACTTTAGTGCTCACATGTGGTCCTTTAAACTCTGTAATGATCATCATCCATCCCCAAAGAAAAGAGCTATATTATCTCTAAAGAGAAAGTGTTTTCTCCTCGCAGCATTCTGCATTTCTCTCTGGTAAAAAAAACTGCTGAAGACTTTAATGGCAGAACTTGTAAAGGTAATTTGGATAGCAGACTTCCCTTTGCTGTCCATCTGAAAATATTCTGGTAGGGATATTGCTGTAGTGAAGCTGCCACGTGTTTCCTTTGTGGGTGTTTGTGCCTGTCTGACAAATGATTTTCCTTCCTGGTGCACTGTCAGGTTCATCCAGAAACAGTCTCCAATGTATTGGTACCTTTGTTTCCATTGCTTTTAGCTCAATCTGACTGTGAGGTGCAATGGGTAATTTGGTGCATCATTCATCCTGTATCTTGCAACCATAATAGCTGGCTTCTCTCAAACTTTGTCAGTGGTCCATTCTTGTGTGCCTTGTATGTCGCCTTTGTTTGTTTGTTGCTCATTGCTCATGCTTGGCAAGTAATGTGCATGTGACTGAAGACTATTTAGACCACATGAAAAGTGGCCACAGCATCATCATTCAATGTGAATGTGGTAGTGAATTAATTTTTTTGTGTATCATGATTAGGCTTAAAAAATAATTTTCTATGAGCTGCACAAAATTTCATGGCAATCAGAGTATTTGATGATTCTTAATTAAATAATTAATTTTTATGATCTAAAGCCATTATTATTAATACTTAAAAGAAATACACTAATATTTAAAATTTATAAATATGCTCTTAATGATATATTGAATTTTTCTAGTGGGTTGAAGAAAGTTTCACAAATTTTGAGAAAGGAATCAACTGGAGATCTTATGTAGTATGCGATGTTGCATACAACAATGTGAACAATTGGTTGTGGACACCATTTATTGAGAGAGGCAACGCAAACAGAATTTACATCGAGATAAAATTCACTATCAGAGACTGTTCACTTTTTCCTGGAAATGCCTTATCCTGCAAAGAAACATTCAGTCTGCTCCATTATGAATTTGATGCTGCCACCAGGGAACCACCCCCTTGGGAACCAGAGAGCTATAAACTGATAGGTAAGTATGCACTAAAAAGGATTAGTTTTATATCCTTTAATTCTTATTTTTATTAATGTAAAGTAATTTTTCTTACCAGGGTAGTAACAATAGAAGCATGATGATGTCTGGCTATGATGATGTGGTTATGTTCAGAATATAATACTGTAATGTCATAATAAGATGTTTTGTGTTGATTAAATACTTTGTAAGATAATTTCTAAATTTCCATTGTTACATTTCCAAGCCTTCTAAAATACTGTTGATTAGCATCATATGATATAAATCATGCTCAACATATGAAACTCTCTAAGTTCATTATTTTATATAAATATTAAAACAAGAGAGAATTGTGTATATTATATATACTATATGGTTTTCATCATTAAATTGAATAATTACAAAAGGAAATTTTTACAAGTCCTGCATGGCATGGCTATATTTGTTCAGAAGCAGTGTCTAATATTAAAATTTTCATAGGCAAGTGTTCAAATTTAATACACGTGGCAATAAAAATAGGATGTCAGTTGGGGCAAGGTTGCTACAGGCCTGGACAAAAAACAGAGCTCAGAGTCCATGAGTCTCTGTGATTTGACTGTTAATCACAATGACTCTGTAGAAATGTTTTGTTTAGAAATTATATTATTCAATCTTAAAAAAATACTGGGAATTTTGTTCTTACTTTTATATTTTAGGTGCGAATGTGGAAAATTGATGGTGTATAGTAGAATAGTTTTTGATTATTTCAATAATCAGTATTATGGCAGGAAACATTCTAACAGTGCTTAGCCTTGTAATGTGGATTTCTGATTGAAGTCATTGGCTTCGGTACTGATGCTTATGATGCTCCATAGTTAAAATTTTAAAGCAGCCCTGTATAAGTAGGAATTAATTGTATGTGTCCTGTCCCCACAGTATGTATTGTCGTAAGTTGGCAGTAAGTGATTTTCGTTTTGAGACTTTGTATGTGATAGGGCTGGCACAATGTATCTTATTTGTATTATTGTGTGTATGGGTGAAGGCCTGTAATTAAACATGTATTGTGACCATGGGTGGCAATAAAAATGAGTTTAAAGAAGAAAAACTATTTACCACAGGTTTTTGTCCCAGACATGTACTGCATTTCATATAACTTCAGTAAATTTTTACAGACATTGTGAATAACCTACGCAGCGTGTAAACAGTAAACACCCTCATCTGCTAAGTATTGTGTTAGCTGATGGTTGTTGCGGGATGTATGTTAATGTTGGCAATGTTTGTGATAATTACGAAAAAAAAAAAATAGTACGCTGTATTAAATATTACAATTTAGAACTGAAATGATAATTACAAGATTTATTGTTTAAATTATACTCTTAAAATATTGTAAAAAATTTTTTAGCTCTGAGCATTAGCTTTAAAAGCATTTTGAAAATTTATGCTAGAGCATGTGTATTGATGTGCATTATGTGAAGTGTCTCCACCAGGTGAAAGTCATTGAGCTCTCTTTCGTCATGATTTATATATATAAGAATTCCTTGCTGGTGGTGTTGGAATATTATATTGGCAGTTAATAATTTTTGTGTTTGCATATTTCATTAAACATCCTTTTTTTAGGTTCCTTTTTAGAACAGTCTTTTCAGTGAAATAAAATATTGACACGTGTTTGCGACTGTTAAAAGTTGACTTGTGTGCTTTGGTGGGGACGTTGGAAGGGATATGTCCAATTGTGTATTTTTCCCTTTACCGGGGTGGAGGTACCTCCCACCCCCCTAGTTATAAATAATGCCAGCACAACCGTGGAAATTAGAGACTGCTCCTCTCCCCCTTTGTCAATCTTTCTGTTCTAGTGTTTCAAACACCCTTTCAATAAAGATTATTCTTTCCCATCCTCTCTTGTAGTAGAACTCTTTTTCTAATTTATAAATTACAGGAAATTTTGGAATTCTTTCCTGTTGAGGGGTTTTACGGTTTCCAAGCCAAGTTTTCCCCCCTGCCTTTATAGTTCAGTTTAGGCTAGCGTGAGAGGTAACCATGGCCCCAATTGTGGCCATGTTTGCCCAATCCCAGTAATGCCGCAAGCATGCGCTCTTGTAGTCAGAATCTCTTGCATGCCTAAGTGTTGGTGCTCAGCCCTGAGAAGCACTTAGGTCCCATCGACTCTTTGTTTATTGACAATTATGGCGAAGATGTTTTTTATGTTTGGGTTTCCAACAAATCAGAGCTTTTGTTCACAAAAATAATATTTAACGTAACTTGTAGTAGGAACGATCAGAAGATAAATCAGTTTATGTAATCTTAAATCTGTAGTGTGTCTGGAGTGTTCGGATTTCCTGTTTTCAATGAATAAACTTTTTAATAAATAACTGTCCTGGCACTATTAAATTTACTTGTTTCGTAGCCCTTCCCTTTTTCTAAACAATGATGTTTGTGTCTATAATTACCAGCAGAAACATCCTGCATGCAGTGCCATAGATTGGGGGGGAGGGGGATTGTTCCTGGAGTGACCCCCCTCCAAAATGTGGACGCATGAAAAAAATATTATATATATATATTTTAGTAATCAGTAAAATAAAACATTGGTTAAATAAAACTGTAATAAAACAGTTAAATTAAGTNTATATATATATATTTTAGTAATCAGTAAAATAAAACATTGGTTAAATAAAACTGTAATAAAACAGTTAAATTAAGTAAAATAAAAGATACATGGGTCTACTGCAGCTTCTGTTGTTTTTTGACTTAACATTTTTTTTTATAGATGCAATTTTATCAATGAACCCCCACATATATATTTTCTCATACACCACTGCTTGCATGGATGCCTATTTTCTGGCTTGCGCATATGCGAGTGCTGCATCCATAGCACTAGTTTTCTGCTCTCCCTGTCTCCTTTCAATAATGCTCACGTCTGGCTCTGGTGCCATGTCGAACGCAGTGGCTCTGCAGTTCATCGGAGAATCAACAGAATGCAGTAGTATGCTCACACATTTTTAAGTGCTTGAAGTCTAGTGATATTTTGCGTTGTCAAGATCAGCTGCAACTCTACGTCAATGGTGAAAATATTTTGGCTGTACATTGGCCGTTTTGCCTGTGTACTGAACAATATTGTGTGTGTAACATTTTACTGAGGTTAAAAGAAAAAGAAATGCTGTTGTATTATTGAGATAAATAGTGTTTTGTGTTTAACAATGTCTAAACGTAAACAGACAAATTTATTATCTTTCGCCAAAAAGGAAACCGGTAGTGATTCTTGTGACACAGAAGAGTTGTGATGGAAGTTACAGTGTGAATGCTGCCACTGCCAGCCAAGTGAAACGTGAACCTTCGGCCACATCAATAATGGCAGAACAAAGACCTTCCATCCCTAAACCTGGTATGTCCAACGAGGTTCCATCAAATGTAGGTAAGCCCATTTCCATTAAGGACAGGTACAATGTTACTAATTTTGTACGCAAAAACTGAATCCTTTCCATTGAAGTGTACACTGCTTTGACTAAAACTTGGCCCCAACTTAATCATATGCGTTTCCATTGAGTATTGGGTCTGGCCAAAATAGGAAATTTAATATGAAATGGTTGAGTGACCATCCTTAGTTGTCTTACAGTAAAAAAGATGAAGGGATATACTGCCTACCTGTGTGCTTTTTGGACCTTGAGAGGGAGGAGAAAAAAGGAAAACATATCTAGGGAAGCTGGTGAAAACACCCATAAGGAAATACAAGCATTCACTTGAGATGTTTCAGAGAGCATAGTAATAATGAATATCGTAAAACAGGTATTTTCAAAAATTCTGAATTCATTAAATAACTCAGAAACCCTGAACAAAGAGTCGATTCATTATTAGACACAGGGGCCAAGAAAAGAGTGGCAGAAAACAGCAGATGCCTTTATTCCAATTGTAAGAACTATTATTCTCTGTGTGAAAATATTTTGCTTCGTGGACATCTTGTTGATGGGAATATGGATTTCGAAGAGAGAAGAAATGAAAGGAAATTCAGAGCATTGTTCAGATTTTGTGTGAAAGCAAGAGAGAAAGATCTGGAATGTCATTTAAAAACAGCTGCAAAAAATGCAATGTTTATTAGTAAAACTACTCAATATTATTTAATAAATTGTTGTGGCCAGGTCATTGTAGAAAGAATTGTTGACAAAATAAAAAAGTAAGTATTTTTCTCTGATTACTGAGAAAACATGAGAGTAGCTAGGTGGAACAGCTTACTATATGCATATGGTATCTTGATACAGAGACTTGCAAGATTAAGGAGATGTTCGTAGGATTGGTTAAAGCCACAAAATGACAGGTGAAGAGCTAGCAACACTAATAGTTGAAAACTGCAGAAACTAGGCCTGGTGAATTGCTTGAGAGGACAATCATATAATGGAGGGTCCAACATGTTGGGAAAATTTAGAGGTATTCAGTTTTGTATTGTTTGGTTCTTTACAGACATTGTGCATATCACAAGTTAAATTTGGCATTGTCACATCCATTTTCATNGTTTTGTATTGTTTGGTTCTTTACAGACATTGTGCATATCACAAGTTAAATTTGGCATTGTCACATCCATTTTCAGAACAAAATGTAAGAAATGTAGTTGGGACAATAGGAGATGTTGTAAATTTTATCAAGGATTTGTCCCAAAAAGTGCGGAAGGTTAAAATTATAAGTGAACAGCACCCAGACAATAAAAAGTAGAAATTAATACCTTTTGTGAAAAAAGGGTTTATTGAACAACATGATGCCCTGACACTCTTTCTTGAGATATTTAACTCAATTGTAGCCTCTTTAACTTTAACNGGTTTATTGAACAACATGATGCCCTGACACTCTTTCTTGAGATATTTAACTCAATTGTAGCCTCTTTAACTTTAACAGGAGACTATAAATCTTCAACAAAATTGACAGGGCTCTTATTTGCTATTCTCGAATTTTCATACTGCATGTTGTAGGAACAGTTCTAGATGTAACAGAAACTTTGTCTCGTGACATTCAGAGCCCGGAAGTGGAATTTCAGTTATGCTATGTCATGGCAAACACAGTTGTAAAGCTATTACAAAGATATTGTGCAGAAAGCTCATTCTAAAACTGCATTTACAAAAGGCAGTAAATGTAGCAAAGCGACATGAGGTTGAGGTGAGTTTACCCCGCACTGTGAAGAGGCAAGTTCACAGGTCCAGCATACAGGAATCTAACCCAGAAGAATACTATAAGAAAAATGTCTTCATCCTATTTGTTGACAACCTAATCAAATGAAATGTCAATGAGGTTTTCCCCAGCATATGCATACTTGCTCAAATTGTTTAGCCTTGCTCCAACATTTGTACCTTAAACTCTGGAAGATTAATTTAGCAGAGCTGCTAAAAAATACTGTGAAGACCTAAACAGTGAAATCAAACTCCAGAATAAAGTGGTGATGTGGCATGAGCATTGGAAAGCAAAAAGAGGAATAAGCTGCCAGTGCTATTGATGAATTTTGTAATCCATCTACAAGATATTACCCAAACATCAAGAAACTTGTCCTACTTTGTGTTTTACCAGTGACATCATGTACTAGAAAGAGGAGTTTCTCGACTATCAAACTTTTAAAGTCATAGCTGAGAATGACAATGCGAGAAGACAGACTTAGTGGTCTCACTTGAACATTCATAAAGATGACATTAATCTTGAAGCTTCAGCTGTAATAAATGTATTTGCCCGATTACATCCAAGGCGACTGCAATTTTTATATCGTGATGAGTAGTGTTCTTAATTTGTGTCTCACATGATATTCTAAATGTTTTATAATAATTAAAATATTTAGCTTGTGTAGTTAAACATAAATTTGTTTGAACTGTGTTGACATTTAACTTACCTATGTTTGCTCAATTGCATCCGAGGTGGCTGCAATTTTTGTATTGTTAATATTAAAGTAAATTTTTTGTGTTTTATAATATTCTAAATGATCTGTAATAATTAAAATGTTTAGTGTATCTTATTAGATATGAATTTGTTAGCAACTGTGTTACTATTTAACTTGAATTTCACTTCTGACTGTCAAAAGCTTCAATAAATTAGTTCAACTTTAAACGTGTTTCTTGCCTCTCTATCACATTTTCTTTATATAAGGTTAGAATAACTTTAAAACACCACTTTCAAAGCTTAAATATAAAAAATTACGATTTTTTAAGTTGGGGAGGATCCTCTTCCCCCTTTCCAACCAAATGACAAATGGTGATAATTCCGTACAATCCATACGTAACATAGTCCCCCCCCCCTTTTTTTTCCCCAAAAAAAAGTGTCTAAATCCAATACTGATGAAAGTTGAGTTTTACATTTTGTACACTTCTATTTATAACATTTTCAACCAGTACAATGCACTCTTAAGTATACAGTTTTGTGCAGTTGATTAAACACATACTGTGGAGTTCTGGCTACCTCCTCAAATCATCATGCATTTCTCTGTCTGCCTAATGGATAGGACAGTAAAACAGTTGGCATTGGACTTTACAGACATGAACTTCATTCAGTGTATAGATCTACAGTATACCAGAGGTTCAGGAAAGGAGGAATGCATGCCAGGAGATGTCTAATACGGGACGGAGCAGAAAAACCTAATTATTTCTATATTTTTAACTAATATTACAAAGAACATTTCATTATCAATGTGCTAGCCTTATAACCATAAGTGTACCATATTGTTGAAAAAACAATGTACGAGTTACATCAACATTAAGTTTGGAAAATAACATAAGGTACTAATTGTTATCCATTTTGGTCCACACACAGCTGGAGTCAGCCACCAAAACTTCTCAACATGTTTTGCAGCATGGCTGCTACCTTGTGTTTAATTGCTGCCTTTAGTTCAGGTAGTGAATTTGGTTGTTTGACATACACTTTGGATTTTGAGGACATGCTTTCTTGTTTAGTAGAGCTTCAGGTAATTAACTTTTACTGCAAAATCATGACAGTTAGAAAAAAGTTTTTTGGGACAATTTAGTAAATGAAGCTCTGCAGATTCTAATTATGATGGCATTATTTTTGTACAGATAATATAAAATATCAACGAATAATTTTTAAATTTAAAAGACTATTTTATTTATATTTTTGCAATAGCGGTATGATTTACATTTTGCACAAAATGTAAGCCGTTGCTTCTGAGTAAAACCACCAAGTAAAATTTAATTCTTAACAAATAAATTAAATTTAATGTTATTAATGCTATTTAGTTTGAAATGTCAGATTTAATAGTCTAACATTGGTGCGTTCACAATGATGGCACTTGGAGGTAGTTAGTTTTGTTGGTATATGTCTGGCACGGAACCCTAATAAGTACTCAGGATGGTGTTGCTAGATGCTACCACTGCCGCGGCGCAGTACTGGTGGGAATTCTTATATTTGTAACTAACAATGAATGAAGTTTGCATCTGACTCTTCCAACATCTCGGTCAAAATGTAGTATGCTACATGTGTATAATCAATAACACCTACAAGCCAGTTTGGTGCTTGCAGATTCAAAGTCCC
Organism: Clitarchus hookeri; assembly: GCA_002778355.1. Taxonomy (NCBI): domain Eukaryota; kingdom Metazoa; phylum Arthropoda; class Insecta; order Phasmatodea; family Phasmatidae; genus Clitarchus; species Clitarchus hookeri. Next base: position 132,105 of record NQII01000664.1, read on the forward strand.
ATTTAGTGTGTGTCTATCCTACATTGTTAGTTGAAAAGTTCTAGGTCTTCCAGAATAAAATCCAATACTGAAATAAAACAAAAGTTATTAATTTATTGTCTATGCAACAAGTATGTGATAATTGTGTCAGATTACCTATAACACTTTGTGTTTTAAAAATTTAATCTAATGATGTTTTTAAAAGATAACTAAAAAATACTATCTAATTAATATTTGTACATAATCTAAGATTATTTTTCTTATATATGTTTTTTTTTTATATATATTTTTTAAATATATCATCTGTTTCAACAATGTTTAAATTTTATATATAGGTATATAGGCGTTTGTGTAGTTCTCTTAATGTATTTTCTGTGAATGTCCCGACCTTGACCATGTTGATAGCTCGACATGTTACTACTGCACATTTAAATTTTTTATTTGTTTCTTTATTGTGCTTAACAAGTCCACATCAATTTTTACTGATAAAAAAGGATGCTAATTATTAAATCCATCAGTGTTGTTTGGGGGAGGGGGAGAAAAGGTTTTAAAATAAGGAAAAAAGTTGAGTTCTGAAGTAAATTATTTTGTGAATTTTGCCAGAATGCTTGTTCAGGTCATTTTAGCATATTTAGCACAGCTTTAAGGCTTGTTCTACAATGACATGGTTGTGGAAACATGGCACATTTTGAGCTTAAACTACAATTAAACTTATGCGACATGGGACACTTACTTGCACGTGGACATGTAAGAGAGTTGGTCATCTCCGAACATTTTTGTTTGTCCGTTAATCTGTAATGCAAATACTGTAAAAAGCAATCGGTTCGTTTATACTTATTTTAGTCACCATTATAATGTACAAGAAAACAAGTCCTTAAACTTAAAAACAATTTTGTTTTTATAAACATTCTGTATAGCATGTTAATATTATTTATGAAGCAGTGAATATTTCATAAATATTAAATTTGGTCTTTTTATATTATAAAGCTTTTCCTGCGACTTACAATTCAGGAGCTCCTCTCCCCATAAACCCCCCNTATATTGCAAATCATTACATTTCAATGCATTGTAGAATAGTTTAGAAAAACTCATCCCATTTTGTCTGCCTGTTCTGTCTCTGTCTTTTTATGCACCTGTGCCTTGTAGAATGGGCCTATGATGGACCTGATGGAAATTGAATCCGGTGTTTATTGTTGTAGTCTTGTTTTTCAAACAAGCTATCTCCGTGAATTATTTCTTATTCTGTATGCACTCTAATTTGAGCAAACATTACTTAATGAAGCCATTATAAAAATAAGTAATAGTCCTACTTATTTGAGTCAAGCTTTACTTGGTGAAATATCAAAATAAGTATCTTCATCAGTGGCATATGCAGATACGTTTAGCGGAGGGGGCGATTGAAAGTGCAGGGGATATTTTTGGAGGAGAGGGTGCTATCAAATAATTACTGGCTTGCTAATGACCACCTATAAAATGGATTACGGGGGTCCTTTCTCTGTTAAATTTTTTTCAAATTCAAGGTTTAAATATAGTTACAATTAAGTTTTAACTACAAAATCATACCTATTCCTCAGACATCTATATTTGCTAAATAAAATGTGCAAACATATCTATAAATACATTCGACAAACTTCACCATATTATTAAGCTGCCTGGCAGAATATTTAAGTTACGAAAATTAAAATTACAAGTTTACTTATTTTAGTTATGAAAGGCCAGTGAGGCAAGGAAGTTACTTTCCATTCCAACAATATCATACTGTGATAACTATCCAAAAATTTGGATTCTTGGGGGGAGGTGATCGCCCCAATCACCCTGCATCTCTCCTCTTGCATATACCCCTGATCAGCATATTTATTATTAAAATAGTGAAAAATCTTTTTTAAATATCCTCACGTATTTCTTATCACATAACTAAAATGATTACAGATTTTTATCCAGGTTATGACTTTTATCTTGACCGTATCCTTAAAAGTACAAGAAATTGATTTCCAACATAAAAAAATATTTAACAAATAATATTAGTAGTAATATCAAAAGTAGCATTTTCTGTAGACATATATTTTCTAAAACCCAATTGAAAATGTGATATTATTTTGATTAAACCTGTATCAAGAACCTTACAAAAAAAGAAAGAAGTGATATCGTCTTCATTACCTTTCTTAAAAATTTGTTTTGTAATAGCAGCCTTTAATCTTTTAGGAAAAAATAGCATTCTATAAAATGCAGTTACAGATATTGCTAAGTAAGAGTTGATAACAAATATGTAATGAAAGTCTCTCCTCAATCTGTTGGCATCAAGGTAAACAGTAACTTTTAAAAACTGTCATTATAACTAATTGCATGCTTACAAATTATTTTGAGATTTTACTGATGAGGGTCGCCGGTGTTTGTTGTGTTCAGGAGACCCCCCTCCCCACTACCACTCAGTGTTGACAAAAAAATTCCCTCAGCACGACAGCCCAACAGTACTCTTACTTTATGGACACGCCTTGCATATCATTGTACCTTTAGATCTTCACAGCATGTGCATAAACCAAACTGAACTTTGATTCAAACAGGATTAGGCAACTGATCACACAGCTATGGCTTTGATGAAAGTGTTAAGGATGATGTTTCTGAAACGTTTAATTTGCCTAAACTATGCTGAAAAATATAACTAGAAGGGCAAGGGAAAGGATATGGAGCATCTGCAGGTAACAATATAATACATCTAAATGTTTACAATGTAATCTTAATTTAAATAGTTTGCAGTGTGCAATCAATACTCTGAGGAAAGACATTATAATGTTTCAAGGGTACATGATGATATCACCAGTAACTGGAGAAGAGCATGCAGTTATAAAAGGGTCACAGTGTAACACATGGTGTGTGCTGCGATAAGACTATCGGGACTTGTGCCGCTTCTGTCCTTGGAGTGTTGAATGTCTTGGGTTATCGTAGTAAGAAATTTCTGGTCATCGCTTTCGCCCTCCCTCAGTGTAACTCGGGGTGCAGGTAATGTTCTGGGCCAGGCCGGCTGATTTATATAAGCGGTGGCATGCCTCAGAGTCCAGAGTTAGGAGCCTTATATGGCCTTAAGCACCTGGTGTGCAGAACCAGCAAATGGATGAGTGGCGACGACATTGACCAGCGAGAGTGAAGTCTGTGAGCAACATTACGAGTGGAGAGTGAGACTAACTGGCAGGACTGTGAGACTGTATGTGTGATGGCAATAAACAGATTGAATATGTGAGTCACCTATTTGCGAAACCTGCTAAATGACAAAAATACAAAAAGTTGAGTTCTTGGCATTATGGGATAGATTTTCACGTCCTCTGTTGATTGGGGTTGATATCAGGGTGCAACACTGGCTAAAACGTATTCAAAATATGCTTCGTAATTAGCGTTTGTCTGCAAAACCAGCTAAGTTGTATATGCTGCTTGCACTATTCTCACCGTATGGATGCAAAACCTGTCATCTTTTGCTATGTTCCATCATTTCTCTCGTTTATCGATTTATAGAAGGCCTTTAGCGTCGCTGAGTGTCAGGTTGGCAATGGGGGTACGGTTTAGGTTGCTATTATGTGACATTGGAGTCACTGCTTTTTGTGGTTGACGCAATAACAGTAAGTTTTGATCACAAGTTGACGCGCAGTGTTTTTGTTAATGCTAGCTGTGTGAAACACATTTGGGAGTGTTTTAATAGCCGTTCTATAGGAAGTGGTTAAAAGTAATTAATAAAATTATTCAAAGAATTAACATTTTGTTTGCTGTACAGACAGCTATGAGTGATGACGATGCGGAACGGGACAGCTCTGGGGAATCTGGTGGAAGTTCGACAACTTCTAGTGATAATGAAACTTCAACCCCTGATAACAGTTTAAGAAATAATGATATTATTAAGCCTTATGATCAACAAGGGGCCGAAAAAGAAAGCGTTGGCCACAAAAATGGGCGAGAATATTCAAAAGATACAAAGGCTATTTTAGTGTGGTTCCTAATCTCAATATTGAAAATCAATCAATTTATTTCCTTGATGTTACGTAACGTATAGTCCTATTCACGAAGCTTTGCCTTCAGGCGAGGATATTAGTTTTCTACTACCGCCGCTGAAAACGTTGTGCGCTTCTGCAGACTAGTCATTGTTGTCGCGGACACGCTTTCAATAATGTAAAGCTCTGTACTGTTATCACGCAGTCCGATTGATAAAACACAGAATACACCAGAAGTATTACAAAGATGCTGGTCGTGAAAAGCAAAATCAATTAATTTTGCTACACGCTTTGGTTAGCACTCCAAAACGAAAGTCCAAATATACGAATCGCCAAATGTCTACGCTCTTCACATTACCCAAATGTCGAACAGGTGTAGTAGTAAATATTCACGTATGCCGAGGAGCATTTGTAAGTATTCTACAGGTTGGAAGAGACAGGGTACATAGACTCTGTCAGCGTGCTTTTGAACAAGATACTGCTTAAAGCGAGAAAAGAGGAGGAGATCATCGAACAGAACTTTACCAAACCAGAAAAGAGGCTGTCATAAGCCACATAAAATCATTTCAGCAAATTGAACGGCACTACTCGAGAGGCAGAAACTGTGAGCGAATATATCTGAGCAGTGACGTTAATGTCAGAAAAATGTGGTCATTTTTTTGCGAAGCTAACTCAGATGATCTCCAGGTAGACTACGACTATTACCTCAAGATATTCGATACAGTTTAATATAGGGTTCGGTGCTCCATCGGTAGACACATGTTCTACTTGCTCGTTGTTGAAGCACAGAATTGCTCAGGCAAAAACAAACCAGGAGAAAGATCAGCTTCAACAACAGCTGACTGCGCACAAATTACGCGCTGGAGTTTTCTATAAACGTCTTCAAGAAGATTAGGACGATGAGTTGACACTAACTTACGACTGCCAAAAAACCCTCATTCTCCCAAAGGTCCCGGATCAAGATGCATACTACACCTGACAGCTGTATCTATACAATTTCACAATTTGTGAAGGTTCATCGAAAGCAAGTCAAAACTCAAACAACGTTACTGCCTGTGTATGGCTTGAAAGCGAATTTGCCAAAGGCTCTAACCAAATCGCCTCCGCTGTGCATTACAAACTTCTGAACGTAGACCTGACCAATTTAACTATGTTGGGCATGATTATGCTGTGGTTTTTGCATGAAGCTCCGACAACACTGGAGAAGATAATTCTATGGTTTCCCATCGTTGGCCATTCCTTCATTCCTCCGGATCGAGTGTTTGGAAACATAGAAAGCAAACTCCAAAATCTTTCTGTCATTGAGAATCCTGCTAAATATACTGAAATCATGAAGAAACTTGCCACGTCGGTTTATTTGGGAGATGATTGCATGGTACACAATTGGAAGACTTACGCTGACAGTGTTTTGGAAACCCCAGGAACATGGCACTTCCAGTTTCAGAAGTCGAAAAAGTTGATTTTTAGGAAGAGCCCAACTAAAAAAGTGTACCTCGTACAAGGAGAGCCAATTTATAATTTCGAAGGCGGCGAGCCGAAGAGTCTTAATAAGAGAGGCAAAAATTTTAAGGAAGGTCTTCCTGACGTCATCCGAAATGGTATCGTCGTAAAAGAAGCTAAAATCAAGGACGTGAAGAGACTTTTGGCTTTGCATTACGGAGATGAGTGGGACAAAAATGAGACTTTGAGTTTCTTCACGGGCATATTCACTCAACAGGAAAGACTCATTGCAGAGCCAAGCAGAGTGGATGAAGCTTACAAAGTATTCTATCTTTTAGACGATGATGACTGAAAATATTGTCTAGAAATGTGATTGACCTAATGTGATTGACTATGTACACATACTTATTAATGTACCACAATGTGTTCTACATAATCTTAGCAATAATAATTGGATTTTGATCATTTTGACTTAGTGCATTTATTTTTACTAAATGTTTACTGAAAAGAGTTTTGGTCGTCTTGAAGGTTGCAAAACCTGATCAATCCTACGTTTGTTTGTTTGTTACGACCAAAGTAACTATTTACGATTTATCGCTTTAAGGTAGTAAAATCCTCTACTTTTTCGATATTTTTGGTTTTTTTTATATCATATTTCTCCTTTTGGATTGCTTTAAAAAAGTTTTTGCTGATTTCTTAAAATTAAAAAAAAGTACATTTAGCAGGTTTTGCAAATAGGCGACTCATGTGTAAGTAATAAGTGTGAGTTAAGTGACTGTGGCAAGTATAAAGACAGTGATAATGACTTTAAAATTAGGACTAATATATGTAGTGTAATGTTGTAAATAATAGTTTTATTTTTATAGCATTATAAATAAATGAAAATTTAAATTTAGTTTTTTTTTTATTAAGAACTGCATCCCTCATGAACTTAGATAAACACCTGGTAACTTGCAACAATATGTTAATTTTACTGCACCCTTTTTTCTTCATACATAATTTGCTTCTATTTTCCTGCTGCTAGCTTACATGCATTAGCTTTCCTTCTACAAATTGCTATTGCCAGTCCTACTATGTTTTCTGTCAGATTGTTCTAAGATTAGCCTTAAATTATAAAAAAATGTATATTTTGACATTCTGTTACAGTGAGTATTGTGTTTCAGGCCGTATTGCTGCTGGAGAAGGGAGGTTCAACACAAACAGTGAAGTGGTGATAAACACAGAGATAAAATCCATTCCTGTTACAAAGAAGGGAGTGTATTTTGCATTCAGAGATCAAGGAGCATGTATATCACTGTTGGCTATCAAGGTAATTTACTCTTAAAGCATCATGTTTGCTGTCAGTGAGACTAGTGAAATAAAAATGTTTCTGTATATTAAACAACTTTTCATAGATCACTTGAACAGACAGTCCTGCATCTTTTGTTACTATACAAATTTATTCAGTAGTTACAGTGAAAATTGTTGTTGTGTATGAGGTGGGATGAAGAACTTTGATTGTATCTTGTATTTTACATTACATAGTTTCTATAAACAGTGGGGATACCTTGTGTCTAAAGTGAGCCAGAAACCACTTGGGTTGTGACTTATCTTGCAAAACAAAACCCTTTCCCTCTTTACACTGCATCCATTTACCACCAATCTGTTTACATTAAAGTGGGTTAGGCACAACATGTGGAACATGAGGTCCTTTATCATTTCTGATGTGAACCCCAAATTCATTAATGAGCTGAGATATTTGGAGAGCTATTAAGATCATCTTCATTGCTCATGGTGATGAACTTAACATTGTGATCAAGCAGCAATAGTATGCAATGGTAGGGGAAATGAGAGAATTCTGAAAAAGCCCAAAAACTGAAAGATATGTCCAACACATTATTTACATACAAAAATTGATCCCTGATATCCTTGGTGGATCCCAAAACCTATAAATAGCTTTTCCTTTGAAAGTCAGTCAAGTTTTCTATTCTCTACTTATTCTGGAAAGTTATTCAATAGTTCTCTCTGCTCAAAAAATATACCTAGTTCTACATTGTTCTTATGTTCAGTAAACTATAAAAGAGACTTTGCTCCAATAGATCATTGATATAACTTCAGCCAAAATTATGTGGCATGTAAGTCGAGGGTATAGTGAAGACGGGGCGGGGTAGAGCTGAGTGATGCTCTGCCACTGCTTTTGAGGCAGGGGGCGGGAGCTCCGCCACTGTCTATGTTTAAAAAATTTGAAAGACAAATTAATGAAAAAAATTTATACATAGGGTGGTTGATGTGCACGTGTCAGTGTCTTCTTTATTGCTCCCCGGTTTTTGTGCCTCAGTCATGCAAACTAGCTGCAGGTAGTCGAGTCCCATTATCAGGTGAAAGAAGACACTACAGAGGGACTGCGCTGAAGGATATAAATTGCAAAACTTACAGAGGCTGCTAGAGCGCTCTCAACTCTGGCACTTGCTGGGTGGTGTTAGGTGCAGTGGTGCAGGGCGTGCAAAAGGTCAGTGACAGGGCAGCTGCTGAACTAAATAGAGCACTAGCATGAACTGGATACATTCCTAGTTAAGTTTTCTTTTCTGTTCTGCTAGTTTGCGCACATTTGTAGACAGTGTTATGTGCTGTGTTTTGTAGTTTTTGGTGACCTTGTTGCTAGTAAACAAAAATAAGAGATTGTTTTTAGACAGTTAATTTACAACCTTCAGCATGAGGAAAAGTCAGTTTGTTTAAAAATTGAATTTATTTACCTACTGCTGTACAGACATTATGGAACAAAAGTCGAAACAAAGTTTACCTCTTTGTTTTCTCGCATCATTTCTGGTACTAGTGGTGCTGGTGCTTCAAAAATCTCCACTATTGATGTTGGTGAGTGTATCGCATGCACCTCAGCTCTGTTTGATGAACCCAATGATTCGCCTTGAGACAATGACAAAGCTGTTATGAAATACGAAGACAGTTTCGGTGTGACCGCAAGTAATGTTGAAAGTGTGGGACTGCAACACTGGCCAGATGGTTGGAATGAAAAAATGTTGCCAAGGAAAAAATAAGCTTTCCATAGATTGATTGCAAGCAAAGTTAGGCTGCAAAGCATATTCTGAAGTGACAGAATTGAATGCATTCACGAAAGAGTAGATTTCTCTTTCTAATCAATGGCGTTCATATTCAGTGAATTATTACAGATCAAACAGATCAGATCAGCTTACATTACTGAGAAAAAAATAGTCAAACACAAGCAACCCAATGCTCACAATATAGCACACACAGTTATTAAAACACCTAAGAACCAATAAATTCAAAATGTTTGTGAATCAACGAGTAAAGCTGAGCATGAACCAACAAAAGCGACATTTCGGTTTGATTGAGCTTTAGATGCTAAATGGGATGGATGTTGGTGTTGGCTCACTTTCTTAATATAGTGCTGTTGAAATTATAGAACATTTGTCAAAAGAAATGAAGGAATGAATTATTAGACAAATAAAGGGTATATCTGGAAAAATATCAATTATAATTGAAGAGTCGACCAGCCTAAGTTCAATATCTGTGTTAACAGTTTATCTGAAATGTGAAATAAGCAAAGAAACAACCACACATTTATTTATTTTTAGATCTAGTCAAACATTCTGATCAAAAGTCTGAGACAATTTTTCAGAGTTTAATAGGCTGTCTTAAACACAGATTTGATAGTGAATAACTTACCTCAAACAACAGTTGGTAGAATTTACAAGCGATGGGGCTAGTGTTTTGCTTGGAAAACACTCTGGAGTAGCTCAGAAATTTGAATCCCAATATACAAATATAATAATTTTACATTGTATGAATCAATCACCAACTGGAGTTAGCATTAGCTGATTCTGTTGATGAGGTAGGGGGTGTGAATCATTTTCACATATTTATGGACGAATTATACACTGTGCGTCAGGTCCTCAATGAATCAACACCAATTAGCTGAGTGCGCTACAGAGCTCAACCAAGCAATGAATAAAATTGGCCATATTTTGACAACCAGGTGGGTGGCCAGTTTGTTCTTAACAGTTCTTGTTCTGAACAGTTGCAGTGGTATGATTTTGATACAGCTCTTTATTCAGCCATTTTTCAAAAGCCAAACGGGAGATGAGTAGATTTTCCACTGAAAAAAGCATGTACAATGGTTTATTGAAGAGATTTTCATCCAAGCAATTGTTACTTGATTTGGCCGTAATGTAAGACATTTTAGCAGAGACACTAGCTATTCTTTCTGAGAACCTACAAAAAAGAAATGCTTCTATAGTCTGTGCAGACAATCTAATTAAGCGATCCATCAACTTTATTGAATCTCTCAAAGAGAAGCCTGACACTTGAATTTTAGAGGCCTGAATTTCAATCAAGAATGGACAGTTTTGTTCCATACCATTAACTGATAACACGAAAATGACTTCCTTTAACTAGTAACAAATATTTTCTAATGTAGCAAATAACCTGAAAAAGAGGCTGTTTACAACCATATCTAGCCATGTGTCTACGTCAAAATCATCTCAGCCTGATATAAAGAACATCAGTATGAAATGCTCTTATATCAAATTAAAGTTCTTGACAGTGATCAATGGCCTTCAAATTCGCCTGTAGGATATGGTGAAGAGGACGTACAGAATCTTTGTAAAAGGTTCCAACTTATCACATCCAAGAAAAAAAATGCTTGCTGGGACTAGCTTGACAACAGCCCTAAAGAACCAATGGAGTTAATGAACTGCACAAAACTGATAGTGTGCAGTTCAGTTTAGTGTGAGCGGGGGTTTAGTTTAATGAATATCATTATATCTCCTAGGAAGAGACTTAATACCACATGTGTCTTCACTGTTCAGCAAACAGCATGGACCATTCCTCTAAGGAGAGAAACCATGAGCCTTATGTTTCAACATGGTTGAGATCGCACCGTTCAGCATATGCTACTACAACACACGTAGTAAAAGGGCGACACCAAGATGCTGAATAAATATTTATGTTTGGTTATCATAAATAGTGTAAAATTTAGATGTTTTGTATAATATATGGCAAGGTTATAGTCTGACAATATACTGTAGGTCCCCTAATGTAACGATTGTGTGTTGTTTGTTTCTGCATTTTTTACATTCAAACTTTCTCCTCCCCTCGCCTAAGGGTCAGAAATATGTAGATCTCTGGCACTGTAAAATATGGTACTACAACACTGGTGAAAGTATTACCTTGTTAAAACAAAAAAATTTTTGGTCCTATTTATGGTTATGACATCACAGTAGAGCACCCCTTAACCGGAATTCCCTCGAACGGAACTCCCCTTATCCGGAACTAATTTTCCAAAAAAATTCAAACTTCGCAAAGTTGTGCAATAACTTTCCTGCGCTCGCAAAAGGTCTATCGTTGTTCACACCAGACAGTACATGCACGTTAGCTGGTAAACAAGCTGCAGCACGATGAAGAGACAACCGGCCCAAGTGGCACAGCTACAGCTATGCTGCATAATGACATAAGTGACAGTAACTAATGGCAATGTGTGACACATGCCGTGGGTTTTAGTGGTGTGACTTTCAGAATGTAGTGTTCTAACGTGTTAGTGNAAGGTCTATCGTTGTTCACACCAGACAGTACATGCACGTTAGCTGGTAAACAAGCTGCAGCACGATGAAGAGACAACCGGCCCAAGTGGCACAGCTACAGCTATGCTGCATAATGACATAAGTGACAGTGACTAATGGCAATGTGTGACACATGCCGTGGGTTTTAGTGGTGTGACTTTCAGAATGTAGTGTTCTAACGTGTTAGTGTACATGTACCGTATTTTGGCATGTATAGACAGCACCAGAAGTTTTTGATGAAAAATTATGGATAGTTAATACAAGTATAGGCTGCACAGAATTTTTGTGTTCCCGTAAATATTGCCGGGCCTCGTCGTGCTAGTGTGGCAACAGCAAACTATGGCAACGTCAAACTAATAAATTTGCCGTTGAATGATATCGTTGACACGCTGCCTGGCCTCGGCCTGCTGAAAAGTGGCAACCGCAGTGTTCCGCGTAAATAAAACTTTTGTATTTATCAAAATGCCTCAACACTGCGTTTAAATTGCTGAACATGTGTGCTGTGCGCAGCCTGCCTGTTCGGCCGGCTGTTGCAGGTCAGGTAATGGTATGGTGCATGTGTGCATGCGGCGACACACACACACACACGCACCACGCACGCGCGCACCCCCCCCCC
>NQII01000664.1:143725-313169 GCA_002778355.1 Clitarchus hookeri
TCCCGCTACTGCTGGCTGACTCATTCCACCTAAAAGAGAGAAAGAGAGATAGAAAGACAGAGACAAACAAAAAAGAGGAGGAAGGGAGCGAGCGAGCGAGCGAGCTTGCTTGGTGCTGGGCGACTGTGGTTGTGGCTTAAGGAGGGGGTGGTGGTGGTGGAAAGGAGGGACGCCAAGCGAGTGAAAAAGAGAAAGGAAGCGCTCAAGCTGAATGGCGGCTGGAGGTGATACAAAGCAGAAGTCTAGGGCAGGCAGGCTAAAGTATGGTGCGACCCATACGTGTTTAAACACAAGTGATGAGCTATTCATTTCTTATTATTTTTTTGACTTCCTTAGAAACTAAATTAAAACATTAAAGCGTATTGTTCGTTGACAAATTTCTGAACATGGTTTAGGGGGAAAAAATTTTTTATGCGAATATCTCGTAAATAAGCCGCACCCCACTTTTTGTCATTTTTTTGGTACTTCATGAACTTTGTCTATAATACGTCAGCCCCGCTCTTGTAAATGTATGTTGTACCGACGTGCCATGCAGTATGGGAAAGACTGTCAACGGGATTGACTATACTTCGGGAAATTTTATCAGATTAACGTCAACACAAACAGTAACATGATATCCAGATCTCGTTTACTCACGCAGTCACTCACTGGTGCGAAGAGATAAGAACCCCGCTAGAAGCTTGAGAACGAAGGTCATTAACGCAGCGCCGGGAGTTTTATGACTCACATTTCATAAACAGTACATAGTGTTTTTTTTAATGGTTTTGTAACTTTAAGGATAAAACTAATAATTCACATTCATCGATTTCATAAGTTAAAATTATGTGCCACATATACACGAGTTCAGACTAAAAATGCATTATTTTTCACACCATCCCACCTTCATTTCCCATAGCCGGAATTTTCCCTGAACCGGAATAGCCCTTCCCCCGACGATTCTGGTTGAGGGGTTCTCTACTGTATTACAGTACTTGGTTTGAAAATCTGACATTATTACCTCTGTTTGTTCTACTAAAGATCAGCAGCATCGTAAAACACATTATACACTCTCAGTGTGACGCATGCAATATCAAACTGAAGTTTTCTGGAGCCTGCGTCAATGCACGTCTTTTCCATATATTCAAAAATTTTGTATGGGTTGACTATTATTATTTACAAACCTTTGCACACAGCTGTCAATTGGCACCTTATTTACCAACCACTTCTGCATCATTGAACTCCTTCTGTATGTACTTGAGAATTTACATAAAATCACATTGATTTTTGAAGTATCAACAGGTTGCACCATTTTGTTCAGTTTTTGCTTTTCTTGCCCTGACAGTGGTAAGCACTGTTCATAAAATTTTAAAAAGATGTAGTTTGGAATCAATTATTGTCGTTCATACCCATCTGGTGTACAGTTCCTGCCATACCACCAAGTTTCGTAAGCTTGTATGATCACAATAAGGTTGTTCATTGCCTTGACCATTTTCAATATTTGGATGACTTATGTATCAAAATTGGGGTCAAGAAGTTCTCTTTTAAACAATATTTAATGTCCATTTCCAGTCCCTTTGTCAGATCACTAAAGTTATTGATTACACAAGGTTTTATTATATTGGAAGAGGTTTGTGATGATGTGAAAGTCTAGTGATTTCTTTGTCTGTAGAATGGAATTCTCAGACATGCATTGTTTTTTTTTTTTTTTAAATAGCAGTAAAGCAGAGCGTCTATGTTTTAAGGTGCGAGTTTTGTAGTATAGTAAAATAACTTTATAATCAAAATTTGTGCCATTTTTGTAAAACCTGTCCTAAGTAATTTAGAAAATTTTGATCTGGATATTTTCTAAACATTTATAATTAGTGTCCATGAGGGAGTTCCACAGTACAGAACTATGTTCTAATTTAGATCTTATTAAAGAATATTACAGACATGAGTTGCTCTGGGTAGAGTATCTGGTAATATAAGTAATAAGGCCTACAGATCTTGACAGTTTCGATAAAAGGCTTTGTATACGTTGATTAAAGTAAAACTTATCAAGAATAACACCTAAATCAAGCAATTTTTCTGTTAAATGTAATGCACTGTATTTTTTTAATAATTAAGGTCCATAAAATTTTTGACACCATTTGTTTGTGTACCGCATTAATATGTTGTTGCAGTTTCCATTGATTATGTATATTAAAAATACTTTTATTTAATTTAAGATCAGCAGCATAAAGCAGAATATTTGAATTTGATATACCAAAAGTTATGTCATTGAGAAATATATAAAAAACTAAAGGTGATTAGGTGTCACCTTGGGGAACACCAGAACGTATAGGATAACTATTCTTACCTTGAAATTCCTTCTGTTATGATAACTAACAAACCAGCTAAGATCTAGACGATAAGCTGAGATAAATTTTTTGTAGTGGATCTACCAGAAACAAAGCCATGTTGTGCAGTGGAAAGAAATTTCATAAGATGAAAGGATATATGTCTATGTACCACCTTTCAAAAAACTTTAGCAAATGAGCATAGAAGCAAAATAGGTCTATAATTATTAGTTTTTTTTTTTTTTTTGCTTATTCCCCTTTTTATGAATTGATGTATTCCAGGTATCTGGAAAGATACTATTTTGTAAGTTAAAGTTAAAAATATATATAAGTACTGGAGAGAATATATTTGCACATGCTTTAATGACAAAATTAGAGATTTCATCTAGTCCCACGGGCTTATTGGATTTATGTCTTTTTACGCCATATAGAACAAGACTCCTTTTTATTGCTGGTATTGTTAAATAATTAGGGACATTAGGACATTTTTTTACTGATATTAGATTATTGCTACATTTACCAAGTGATTGGAGAAGTAATTGTCAAAATGATAAGAAATTGATTTAGGATCAGTAACTTCCTCACCATTTATTTGCAGTGTGATATTCTCCTTGTACCTATGCTTCATTATTTTAAAATAATTCCAAAAGGTTTTTGGATCTGCCTTAATTTTGTTGTTGATATTCGGTAACCAAGTTTCCCTATCAAATTTTAATCTATTCTTAACCAGTTTTCATTGAGCAGAAAATCTGTTATATAAGGCAGTGGTTTTGTATTTTTATATGTTTTATGTAAACAATCTTTCTTTTTCATAATTCGGATAAGAACTTATAAAAACCAAACAGGATATTTACACATTTTTGGGAATTAAAGGGATTTAATTGATTAATACAATTTTGTACTTTAGTATTTAAATAATGTACCATTTCGTTGAAGTCATTTCTCTTGTAGATTGAATTTCAGTCAACAGAATTAAGTGCTAAGTACGAAGATAAATAATCTCCTTTTGCATAGTTGTGATATGTATACTTATGAGATACATCATTAGAAATCTTATACTTAATATTAAATAAACATAATAATAATAATNAGACATAATAATAATAATAATGCAGGATGGAAACTATCCTCATTAACCAACGGATCATTTCACTTGACTAATTAATTTAATTAAAATCTTCATTAGTAAAAATAGATCTATTAAACTTGTATGTGTTTCTTTGTACATCATAGCTACTGGGTTTTACCTGTTTGATATTAGCTAACAGTTGTTGAGACTTATCATCCAGCAACTACCAATGTTGGAAATTTATGAAAGACTTTGGGATTGCTTGCAATAAACTAACATGTTCTAAATCCTCACTTTCATCTTTACGTTCCTTCTTCATTCTCAATGGAGCGAAACTCTGCGGTGTCCTAATTATGTTAAAGGGCATCAGCTGCATTATTACCCGTACCTTTTACATGAATGATAGTAAATCAGAACAGAGACAAGCATTCCACCTGTCAACACAACTTGTCTTAACTGCTTTTTAAACTTCCATAGTCAAGACAGAGCGTAGGTATCACTACATAAATATAACTCATTAACCTTTTGTAATCAGAGAAACACTCGGTGACCCACATGCATGCCAAATCTTCCTTCTCGTATGCTTAGTAATTTTATTCAACATTAGTTTAACCTACTAGCATACACCACCAGAAAACGAGCGCCTTCAACCTCCTGAGACAACACAGCCCCTAAAGCATAACCATTAGCATAGACATGTAGAATAATTTTTTTTTATTGAACTGGTGTAATTGCAATATAAAAGGGGAAGTTAAACACTGTTTCACTTTTTCAAATGCAGAAACTTGTTCGGGACCCCAGACAAAAGGCTAATTTTTCTTTTTCAACTGATTCAATGGGGCAGCAACATCCTTCAAGTTGGGGTACAATCTTGGTATAGTAACCAACCATCCTCATGAACTTGCACACAACCCTAATATTCTTTGGAGTTGGAAAAGAAAGAACAGGGTGAATATGCTCAGGGTCTAACAAAACCTGACTGTCGGAAACAATGAAGCCTAAGAAGATATTAGCATGGTTAGCAGCTCAAACTATCTCTTCAGGATTAACAGTCGATCCAGCATTCTGGAAAGTGGTTAACACTTGCATGACATAGTAACATGTTCCTGAATTGTCTTGCTGTACATTATGTCATCAAGATAAATGACCACAAATTGACCTTGAAAATGGCATATTATTTTCTCCAGTTCACGATCAAAGTTTGAGCACCAAAAGAAACCCCAATTGGTACATGATTCTCTTCAAACCGACCCCCAAGTTGTCACGAAAGTCAACACAGTTTTGGAGTTAGGTTGGAGAATACACTGATGGAAAGTATCATTAAGATTGAGTATGGTAAAGATTTTACCACCACCTAATTACTGAAAAATATGATCTATAGTGGGTAGGGGGAATGGGTCTAACACAATCTTAGAGTTAACCTGGCGGTAGTTGATGACAAGGCGAAATTCGCCTGGTATTTTTTTAGGCTTGCAAGAAAGCAAGTCTATCATAAATGCTCTGTGATAGCATCCCAATATTCTGGTCTAACATTTTAAGAATTCTCTTAAAAATGTTTTCCTTCGGAGGATCAACACTGTATGACTTAATTGGAACGGAGTAGAGTCCGTTTTGGTATGGTTCTTCCTTACACTGACCAATGTGGGAAGTTACCACCTCGGAAAATTCAGCCACAATTTGCTCAATTTCAAGCTTGGCTAAATTAATAATCCTTCTGCTTCTCCACATTAACACAGAAGGGAACTAACTCCACTGAAAAAGGAAATTTCAGAACGGCCGCCTTGATGTCAACTATAACTCTCATGTGGGCTAAAATCTGTATCAAAAAATATCAAAAAAGAAAAATTTTAAATTACCAAGAAAGAATACTTGCACAAAAAATTTTCTGTTTTGAAAATTGTGAGTTGAGTTGAGCTATTTGGACGGCTCCTAACAAGGTCATCGTGAGAGCTGTGAGAGAGTGAAATGAAGTGAGAATGGAGCGGAACCGGAATACAAGGGTGGGGGAAACGAGAGTTCCCAGAGGAAACCTGCCGACTAGCTGCATCATCTGGCACGATTCCTGCTAGCAAAAATCTGCGAGTGACCTGGCCGGGGATTGAACCCGGTTTGCCTTGTTGGGAGGCGAGCACTCTAACCGCTCAGCCACCATGACCCCTTTGAAATTTGTGTTAAGGCGAGTATTCGCATTGACTATTCCCCCATTAGCTAAACTGAACTTTACAATACTCACCAACGCCAAAAACTGTTCCCAAACTACTGTCCATTCAAAATTATATTCCTTGGCATGATCAGAACATCATGAAATTCAAT
This sequence comes from Clitarchus hookeri, assembly GCA_002778355.1. NCBI lineage: Eukaryota > Metazoa > Arthropoda > Insecta > Phasmatodea > Phasmatidae > Clitarchus > Clitarchus hookeri. The sequence goes on from NQII01000664.1 coordinate 149,405, forward strand.
GAGCACATAAACCAACAGAACTGAACACAAATCAGTTCTATTAATGTGCAAAAGTTCTGGCACTGAGACCATAAAATGCAAAATATTTTCAGAACACGTAGGTTCCTCCAAAACAGGCAAATTACTCAAAATGTGCAAAACAAGAATTTTTTCATAACATAATTATCAGCCCCAGAATTACAGGCCGAAGATGCAGCAATAACTTTTTTAGTAACAGGAGTAGCTAACTTAAGAGTGATTTGACGCAGCTGGTCTAAAGTAATGGCCGGATCTGTGTCTGGTACTTCAAGGTTCTGCAATAACTGTAATAGGGTACTTTTGGGTATTTCTTGGATTCAGGAAGTACCTGCAAGCGACATGGCTAACCACAAAGTCAAACATTTCAACAAAACCCAATTGTAAAATGCTCAGAAGAGCAGAGTGGCACTAAGTAGCAGAAACATTGGTGAACAAAACAATAAAAAAAGACTACTAACTATAACGTTCATACACATAATGGTCAGAAGTATGCATAAGTGTGGCTCTGAGGTGGGGCACAATCCCAAAGAAAACTAACAGTAAAAAAGGAAAAGGAAAACTAAACCAAGGTAAACCCAAAATGGAATTCTAAAAGAAAGTTCCTCTATGGTGCCAAGCGCTGTACAGCAATCTATCAATAATGGCTGAATTCTGCTCACACCAAAACTAGAAAAACAATCAGCCCAATTCAAATTCCAAATACAAATTACCACATTGAAATGCCCATAATAAAGTATCAAATTTTCTGTATTCCTTGATTTGGGTTGCATAGCATGCTAAAATGAGGTAAACCAGTGGATTATCTGCGAAGAGACATTCATACGGCCACACAGAGAAGTGTGCCTCAGAAACGCCATGTGCAAGTTTATATACACCCCACCTGCCTTGCTAGCGCACAGCAGAACAAAGTAGAGAACACAGGGTGGAAAGAAAGAGGGTGAGCACAACTACTGGAAGAGTTAGTAGGGGCATGCGCACTGGAAGGAACAGCCAACTTTCTTCAGAAAATGTTGAACAGTCTTTCTCCACCAGCCGCACAAGCAAGGCGCACTGGCCTGCCTAGTAGTGTAGGACACTGGGCAATCTACAATAAAGATAATTTTGCTCCCACACAATTAAAGTCCTAGTTCTTCATGCACTATAATATGGAAATACACGTAACATGCATACAGCATGTTACACAATGGGTGTGGCTACCCTTGTTAGCTTCATTATAGTGAAGGCATTAATGAAAATTTGCTGTTTGGGTGAAGATCCCGATAACATTCTGAGAAATGTAATTTAATTTCACTTCATTTTCAATATTTTGCAACAGTACAATTTAAAATCTAGATTTTTGTGGACTTATATCTCCCTTAATATTCAGTATATTTCCCACGCTGTTTGGCATAAGGAATCCCTCACAAATTTATATGTTGAATTCAGCCCCATTCTCTATATTATAACAGCCTTACTAGTGATTCGGGCTTAAGGATGTATATTAAGTATCTTGGCGACTGACTTCTCACAAATTTTTCTCTGGCATGTCCTTTCACCATCACTACTAAGGTACAGTAAATGTGTAACAAGGTTAAAACTTTCCTAAGTATGCAATTGCAGTGTGTCTCCTACCTCAATCTTTCAGTGCAGCATTTTGCCTTGTTACCTCCCTATTCCCTCATACTTCTGTGCTTTGCATCTCACCAGCAGTCTGTGAGCTCTGTCAGATTTTGTGAATCTATGGTGATGTAACCTTAGTGGTCCTACTCTCGAGCGCAGATGTGCTTATCAGTGTGTAATGGCCATGATTGACGGCAGGCTTCAGGCTGTCAACAATAGGATTAAGGCAAGAAATATCCCGATCATGCACTTAAACCAGACTGTCTACCTAACACCGATTACCTGTTTTGTCAACACCTGTCTCTCAGCACAGTTTGGCTCTTAGTGGTCACATGTACCTAATACAATACCAAATTCAAACATAATAGTGTGCTTGGATAAATAATTATCAGTTCCTTTCCATATTCAATGTTTCCATTTATATTTTATAATTTACTGAAGAAATATGTATGAGTTCAGGGTTTCATTTTTATTTTTATTATTTATGTTATTTATTTATTTTCAGGTGTACTACATAACATGTCCAGAGGTCACAGTAAACTTTGCCCATTTTTCAACAACACCAACAGGCAGGGAAGTAACATCCATCGAGCAAGCCACTGGCAAATGTGTTTCAGATGCAGAAGAAGCTGACACACCAACATACTTGTGCAAAGGTGATGGAAAATGGTACTTGCCAAGTGGAGGTTGCAAGTGCAAAGCTGGATATGAAGCTGACCCAGAGAAGCAAACTTGCAATGGTAAATTTAACCTTTTGTTTAATTAGAATGTTTACATGCTTATATACATCTTGGTAATTAATGAAGATTATGCAAATTATTAAAAAATATTACTTTATTTACGTAGTTTGTAAAATGCCTTTATTTTGTGTAAAGTCAGGGACACTAAAATATGTCAACTCTCCTAATTGTTTATCATTCTATTCTGTAAAAAAGTTGCAATTTATAAAAATAATGTCTAATATCAAAATCCCAACTCAGTCTTTATAGATTATTACAGATAATATCTATGGCTTCTGGTAGATCATTCTAACAAGTTGCGATAATAAATTTTCATGTATTGATACACATATCGTAGTTGCTACTTGCATTGTAAACATAAAGAAAAGGATTAATTATTTTTTTCTTGATTTTTACTTTAGGTTGTAATTTAAACATGTGTAAATAGGTTTCATATTACTATGGTAAAAGCTATGCATGCACATGCACACACACACATGCACACACACACACACACATGTGTTACAGTGCATTATATGAATATTAACAATAACTTGATTGGTTGCTTTTTAAAATTCTTTAAATATTTTCTAAGTATGAGTAAAAAAATGTATAGTTTTTCAAACATTTATTTTATTATGTAGTGCATAGTTTGTGTTTCATAAAATCAGAAAAGGGAGCAAGGCAACAAAAGTCATAGGATACCTCCTAATATCGTGTCTGACCTCCTTTCGCCCGGCGAAGTGCAGCAACTCGACGTGGCATGGACTCAATAAGTTGTTGGAAGTCCCCGGCAGAAATATTGAGCCATGCTGCCTCTATAGACGTCCATAATTGCGAAAGTGTTGCCGGTGCAGGAGTTTGTGCACAAACTGATTTCTCGGTTATGTCCCATAAATGTTCGATGGGATTCATGTTGGGCGATCTTGGTGGCCAAATCATTCGCTGCAATTGTCCAGAATGTTCTTCTAACGAATCACGAACAGTTGTGGCCCGGTGACATGGCGCATTGTCATCCATAAACATTCCATGTGGTTTGGGTACATGAAGTCCATGAATGGCTACAAGTGGTCTCCAAGTAGCTAAACACTTTCCAGTCAATGATCAGTTCAGTTGGACCAGAGGACCCAGTCGATTCAATGTGAAAACAGCTCACACCATTTTGGAGCCACCACCAGCTTGCACAGTTCCTTGTTGACAACTTGGGTCCATGGATTCATGGGGTCTGTGCCACACTCGAACCCTACCATCAGCTCTTACCAACTGAAATCGAGACTCATCTGACTAAGCCATGGTTTTCCAGTCGTCTAGGGTCCAACCGATATGGTCACGAGCCCAGGAGAGACGCTGCAGGCAATGTCGTGCTGTTAGTAAAGGCACTCGAGTCGGTCTTCTGCTGGCATAGCCCAGTACAGCCAAAGTTCGCCGCACTGTCCTAACGGACATGTCAGTCGTACATCCCACATCTGCGCTCTGCTATTTGCCTCTTCCCCCTGAACATTATACTTCACTGCGCGGCAATCGCCCGTCTTCTCAGCCACTCGGTTGGCGTCTAGTTGTGCGTGGAATTCAAGTGTGCGCACTTACTTATGCGCCTGCAACTTTAGAAGGTGGCATTGCTGGGCACATGTTCCTTGACACAATATGCTTGTTTTCGCATTATCTACCATCCATTCAATTTACAACAACCAATTCTCGAACATGCTGTATACAAATCAAAACTGGCAGAAATTTTTCAACCACTGCTGTTTAATCCCCAATACAAGTTTGATATAACTACAGGTGATACATGTTGCTATCTTTCCAGTTTTGTAGTGATGACAATTTTGTTCTGATATCTTTTAACTTCTTAGCTATAGAGTAATGCAGACAAACAAATGCCACACATCAAACTTTGGCAGTATAACGAAGATGATATATAATCGGTGGTAACATCTATAACAGTATAAATAATATACTCTGCAGATATTCTTCGATTGTTAATCTGGCTGTATCCAGCTAATCAAAAATGTATTTTTAGTGATGAATGTCGCAGTAGTTTACTGTAACCACAGACTTTTATTGCATGTGATGTAAATGGGTATAAGTTTATAAAATGAAGATGTGCAATACAAATCAAAATTTTCAACAAAAGAGTGGAAATTATGAGAATTTAAACAATTTAGGTAATATGCTTTGCTAATTTCACAGCCAGAGGTGGTTTTTTTTTTTTTTTTTTTTGAGATGGGCAGATAAATTAATGGCCAAAAATGCATTCAGTTTTGACAGAGAAAGGTGGCCCTTTAAACCTGTCTCTTATTGTAATTTCAGTCTTGTCACATTTACAAAAAAATTTAATTAAGCAGCAAATATTTCCACATAACAAAAAATACTGCCCTTTATTCTATTTTTGAATTGTGTTTTGGCATAGTTTTTTTTTTCTGGAGTCGGGCTCTCAGCTGTTGTCACTGGGTGATTCACAAAAGGACACATCCTAGTATTTTTCCCCCTTATTTTCAATATTATCACTACTGAAGATATCCCATAATATTTATTTACCTCTCATTTCACACTGCATACTTGATTCTCTGCAGTTGTTAGGTTTTTATTTGTTATCATTATCAGCCTTCTGTTTTTGTGGATGTATATCACTGGTTCCCAATTCTTCAACCATTATTTTGCAAATTTCATTGCAACTTTTTGTTGACGACTCCTTAACTGCTTCTCAGAATTCCTATACAGCATATACTCATGTGTTTCAGTGGTTGGGAGTTGATTCCATATAAAAAATCTGTTATAAAAGATATGCCAGACTTGTTGCCTAAAGTGATTATTAAGTGTGTTATTCACATTCGAAAATTGGAAAATTTCAAGAATTGAGTTAAAAATATCAAACTATTAGATATGAAAGAAAAAAAATTTGCACAATGTATCATCTACCTCTAAAAAAAAAGGTTATTCAAAACAATAATCCCAGCCATAAACAAAATAAAGGTTGCTATTCTCACTTTGCAGTAAACATTATAGCCTGGAGTAATTTGTAAAATATTACAAGGTGGATTATTAATCAACCATGCCCTGATTTAAAAAAAATGTTTTCCTTTTAATACACCAACCAGTTCCATTTGTGATAAAACACCCCCCCCCCCCTTTTTTATATTTTTTATTTGTTTCTTTATTGTCATCTAATACATTGTGGCTGGTAAACTGAGTGGTTACTGCACAATGGTGATTGGAAATATTTTTTAGGTAATTTTTTTATGCCTTCCACTTGAATATGCTATTTGCAATACATGCCTTAAGGTATTGACTTTTGGGTATAAGACTTCCATTCTCTAATCATTTTTATCTGAAAACTTCACAATTTCTAGAATATTTTGGTGGTTAACATATGGAAGAAATATTTTTGGGACATTTGACACAATAAAACCATAATCTATTACTACTAAACATTCATATTAGAATGGGACTTTTTTTTTTGTTAGCATATTACAGTTAATATGGTGTATGTTAATATTTCATGTAATTGCATGGTAATCCACTTTTGATTATAGTATGTAGTTATAAACTGTAGTTTTTGTAAGTTCTTCCTTGTATTTTGTCTTTCTTTATAGTTTTAATTTTAACTCTACCTTTTTTATTCTGGTATATTAAAAATTATAATTACTAATTTTATTTCTACTATAGGTGATATAATATTTTGCTGAAATATTTAAAACTCTATAAAATAATGCTGCTCATATAATATTTAGAAACATTCAGATCATGTGATATAATTTGTCCACATTTGAGCTTTACAGAAGCTAAAGAGAGAACTATTTCTGCAGGGAACATGTGTTGTCACTAAAGTGCATTCATAAAATAAACTAATTTTTTACAAGATAAATTGTGTCAATGAACATCAAATTGATCCATGCTACAATTTAATTAATATAATCTGGTTTTGTACAGACCTGTAGCATTAACGATTGGGAAAAGAGGAGAGATTGCTATTTTTTGAAACATTGCTATAGAATGTGATTTGTAAATTGAGTTTAAAATGAAAAGTTACAAATAAATATATAATTAAGAGGTTGGGTACCCAAAAAATAAGAATGTATAAAATATTGATTAAAATATATATAGACTTCTGGGAAGTTTCTGGAGGGATGGGCTGTAGTTGATAATTTTAGAAGGAACATTAGAAGGCGAAAAGAGTTCATTGTATTTTCAACATTTATTTCTTGTTCCAGTATGCTCTCCTGGCAAATTCAAACATGCAGCAGGAGATGAGCGTTGCCAGCCCTGTCCAGATCACAGTAAGGCTCCAGATTATGGCTTCTCTGAATGTCGCTGCAACACAGGCTATTACAGGGCAAACAAGGATCCAAAAAATATGCCTTGCACACGTATGTATAAGAATAATGTTGATTTATTAAATTTTTTATATCTAATAGCACATAAAAATTATTAAGACTGCCTGGGCATGGGCTAATTTTCTTAAAAAAAAAATATTGCTACAGTTATCTATTTCACAAAGTACTGTATTGATGGGAGCCGCATGCCCCTGACTTAGTGTCCATTCATCCCGCTGTTACTGGGTAGCTGCAATAAGCCTTCTACTGGCACTCTCAGTGTTCAAACTCACTGATGGCTGTCTTAAACAACTCTGCAGCCAGTGGAGCATGTAGGAATGCACCCCGCAGGCCAGCCATTCCACCACTGGGGTCAACAGGTAGCAACTTTTGGCGGAGTGACAGTTTAGGCTGGCCCTCTACCCCAAAATTCTTCCCCAACTACCAAACAATCTGGGAAATTAAGCCACAACTTAGATTCAGCAGTTCTTGCAGGCTGGTGACCCCTCGTGCTTCCCTTTATTCACCAATCCTGGTTCCGTGCACATGTTCCAAGTGAAGTATGATTGTGCAGTGTGATCCATGTAATTTTTCATTAATGATTCTATGGAAATTAGCAACCAAAACAAGGGGATAGTATATAAAACTTTGTTTTTGCGCCCTTTGAGCACGTACACCTATACCTTTTTTTAAATACATACTCGTCCCTTGACACAAGCATGATTCTGCCAAATGCATAGTTGAAATTTATTTTGTACCTTGTTTTACTTTCTTATTAAAAGAATAAGGATGTTTTGTTGATTATGTCGTAAAGGATCAAGCAAGATAGTTTCCAATTTACTGTAAGTTACATCTTTAAAATTATTAGTTCTCAACTTGTGTATTTTCTTGGTGTTCATTTATTATTTAATTTTGGGTTGAAGTGCTGTTTGCTACCTTTGTCAAATTTCTACGTGTTCTGTAACTTTCCTTGGCTTTGTTATGTGTTATGTTATTTTTCTGCTACGTTTCGGTGACCGGTACCTGCGACGTGCCCAACATGCACACCTGCGAAGCCGTACCCAGTGATCCCAGGGGAGCCACTGCAGGATCTATGGCAAGATATTGTGCTGCTGACTTAACTATTGCTGGAAGGGTGCTCCAAGGAGGCGCGCGACATCATAACAGTCGGCTTCATCAATGCCATCGCTGACACACATGTACAGCAAGCAGTATGTCTGGCTGCACCACATAATATGCAGGATGCCCTGTCCAGAGCACTGGAGATGGAATCAGCAAGAGAGGGAGCTGCACCCCGACATCCGGTATAAGCAGTGACGCTGAACGAAGATGACAAAGAGACTGCAGGACTTTCAGATGACTATGGGGGACATTGCTTCCAGGATCCGGGCTACAGAGCCGTGCCATTCAGCCTCAAACGGCGAAATTGTTGGTCATGTGGATAGCTGGGGCACCTGAGAGCCTATTGCCCACAACAGCAGCAGAAATAGAAGCAGCAGCGGGAAAAGAGGCAGCAAGGTGAAGAACAAACAGCTTTAATGAGCGCATGCAAGTACTTTCGTGAAGAATTAGTGATCTTCGTGCATATGCTCATCAATTGAGACATCACATTGACAAGCTGATGCTGCAAGCTGCTCACTTCACAAAGCAGTTGGAAAATGCACATGATGACCTGCGAGTGCTATCCAGTTGACAGGTGCTGCCAGTGCTTCAGGGTATGTCGGATGAGGATTCAGCAACAATCCTGCAGCATCCACAGCATGTGCCAGCACTTTTCAGATTAGTGGTTGTAGTCTAAAGGAAGATGCAAGGGGAAATTCTGTAATTGTTTCATGGTTTCAAACCAGAAATTAAGGGCTTAGTCCTTCAAGGCACAAACAACCATGTAGTGACAGGATGAAGACCCGGTATGATAGGAAAATGTGGAGTGAGGTATTTCAAGAAGGAAAACTTGTGTGGTGGTATAACCTATAGAGACGAAAAGGGTACTTGAATCTACAGAAATGTTGGGAAGGCCCCTACAGGATTCTGAAGAATATTAATGATGTAGTCTTTCGGATTTGTCGTTAAGGCTATCGGATGGAGCCGAAGGGTGTCCACATCGACCAACTGGCACTCTATGAAGGTACTGATGTTGCAGAGTCCGTTTGGGATGAACAGACTTGAGGTTTTGGGGTGGTAGTGTTACACGCTCTTTTACTGTCTCTTCTGCCGCGTGAGCGAACTAAAAAGTAGGACAGAGAGTCATGACATGATAAACGGTCAGCAAGTCAATGGAATGTTTTGAATGGGAGGTGAGTAATAAACCAAGAAGTGCATATCTGTTACACAAGTCATACAGCAGCATGTCTTGACCTTGGTTGTATTGAATTTCTGTGTTTATATGAATAATGCTCTGGAATACTGACTTTGTTTCTCTTAGCATGACTCGGGGTGCATTGAACCTTCCAGAGGTTCGAGGCGACTGATATAAAAGTGCAACAGGCCTCCGAACCGGGAGCTGATCTCACCTCACCTCACCTCACCTCACCTCACCTCACTTTTATGAGAGTCAGGAGTTTGAGCGATTGTGCATTGTTAAGCAACAGACGACGAGCTAGAACAACCATGAATATCACTAGAAGTGACCTGCATGAGGATAATTTGCGAACATCAGAGCAGTGAAGAGTACGGCTGGTAGGCTGGACTATTGCACTGGATGCGTGAGTGGAAGACATTACAAATGATGGCAACAGATAGACTAAATGTCTTTTAGTGATGAGTATAAGTTAATTGACTATAAATAAACAGAGACATTAAGAAGGATGTTGATTAGAGTTGAAATAGATGTTATATATTGTGCTCACTGTGAAATAAAAATAGTAGTTATGGAGATAGACAATTCAATGGTGTAAATAATAGCTGTGTTAATAAATTAGAAATCATAATTTATTTATTTAATTTTTATTAAGACCTCCATCCCCACAAACTAATACACGCCCCTCAGGCGGCTTGTAACACTGCTTATTAATTTCAAAGCTATACAAATTATTTGAGAAAATAATGGTGTGCTCATGAAATGTAGAGACTATAGTTGGAGTAATTACTTTTCATTATATTCATATTTAAATGCCATAGATTGGAAAATACTTTATGAAATTAAAAGTACAATAAATTTGCAATTTACGGGGGGGCGGCATTATCGGGCTGCGGCTTAACCGTGGAGCCACCAGTTCAAAGTCAAATATTGTACAGCTGCCGCCAGTCGAGTGATGCGGTACTGATTAATTTTAATATTAAAGTGTTCGGCTACTTTATTTACACACTTTTTTAACAGTGAATATATGTGAAACTTGGAAGTATTAGGAATTCGAGGAAATTGTCAGACAGCACATTTTTATTCATAATATTTCATGATTAAAACTGGCGTCTTCGTCAAAAGGCGATATTGTGTAGTTTACAGAAGTTCGTTAATGCAGAGGCTATTTATAAATTAACCGTGGCACTAAGTGCGACTGGATGACAAAATATCACATAAATATAAATATTATTTGCCACAAAAATGATTTCATCACAAACAACGCATGGTTTTAACACATAAATAAATAAATAACCTCTATTTTCGCTTTGTTGCTGAAGCGAAAGGGGAGTCAGACAAAAAAATACATAATGGCCAGCTGGCCTCAGAAAGTCTTTGCAATTCCAGGCCAAATCCAAATTATTATCAATCAGAATCACTTAAAATGGAAATATGTTATGTTAAAACATTTATAGAGCTCGCGAAAAATTTAAAACTGTGAGAATTTGTTTGCATATTTGCATTTTACACATGAAAAACGAGTCATTTCATGGGGACCCTGGTTTGTGAATCGTGCCACGCGCACTGGCCAACAGATGGCAGCACCGTCCCCTATTTTGCTGCTGTACCGTCCCCTATTTTGCTGCTGTACCACAAAAGTATATCACGTCCACTTAAAAGTAAATTTTTCATCTTGTGCGTGCTCAAAAAAAACTCTGATTTGAAATATATTACATTTTATTAATGTAGAAATATTTGAAAAATACTCTGTCATAGATGTAAGACGTTAGCAGCAAGCACTAGCTAAGGCCTAAAAAGAAGAGACAAACAAAGTTAAACTATTGCATATGGTGTTCCATTTCATTTAAAAACCTACACATTATTATAGAATGAAGTTTAATTTGTTACACTAACAACAGCTGTTTTGTAACAATATAATATAAAATGCAGACATTTTGTCTACCATCTCGTTCCTGCCTACATATTTCTCCGATGTCTGTCGTGCAAATGTAGGCCTTAACATACCCCCTCTTTAACTATAAATATCCATGAACTTCAGAAACTGTATAGATTACATTTTAACTGATAATATAGGCTATTAATATGGACAAATCCAAGGATTCCACATATGTTATTATGCTTATTAGAGTTAACTTTGAGCTATTTTCAACACAATCAGTAAAAGATAAAGATATTTGGCTTAAGAGAATAAATTACAAAATTAAGTCAACTCCAACTAAATTTTGGTATTATGTGAAAATAATGAAAGATGGCTATAGGCAAACTCCACAAATTTTAGATAATAATGTGATAATTTTGCCAAGATTTATAATGAGACTTTTGAACAAACTAAACCTATTGTATATGAAATATAATTTACTACCACCTACAATAACTATTGTTCTTGTACAGTGGGTCATTAAATCGCTAAAGGTCTCCAAATCAACTGGTTTGGATGACATCCCAAGTTTTATTATTAAAGGCAGTATGTTTATTTTAGCATTTGTATTAGCACATATCGTTAATTTCAGTTTAGAAATGGTAACCTATCCTAACAAATGGGAACTTGAAGTTGTTCCTATATTTAAAAAGGGCAACAAACACGATGTTAGCAATTATAGGTCTATTTTTTATAATGTGGTTTCTCCAAAATAAAAAAAATGCATCTATTTGAACTTATTAATTTTATTTATGGTAAGATAATCTCACGTAAGCACGTCGACAAAATTTACTTTGATCTAAGCAAGGCTGTTGATACTTATAATAACAAATTAATTTTATCCAAGCTAGAAATAATTTGTCTGAATTTAAATTACATTAACTGGATAGGAAGTTACTTAAGTAATAGTAAATGTTCAGTAAGAATCAATAATACTCACTCCTCAGCGTATGATGCTCCTTCAGGCATACCACAAGGTGGAACATCCCCACTTTCATTTAATATTTTTGTTAATGAGATCTGTGAAGTTTTACAAAACTCCCATGCTCTTGTTNTGGAACATCCCCACTTTCATTTAATATTTTTGTTAATGAGATCTGTGAAGTTTTACAAAACTCCCATGCTCTTGTTTTTCCTAATTATTTAAAACTATATCAAACCATAAGCACAACAAATTATTGTAAACTATTGCAGAGCAATATCAATTCTGTTGTTAATTTGTGTAGACAGAATGGTGTGAATTTGAATGAAGTAAAAACTCAAATTATTACATATTCTGTCAATAATATATTTCATCAAGGAATGCAATGCATAAAAAATTTTGGTATTGTACTTGACTCAAAATAATTTTTTCATCACCACAATGATAATATATAAACTATTGCAAATAGAACTCTAGAACTTATAAGATATTTAACTCTCNTGGAACATCCCCACTTTCATTTAATATTTTTGTTAATGAGATCTGTGAAGTTTTACAAAACTCCCATGCTCTTGTGTTTCCTAATTATTTAAAACTATATCAAACCATAAGCACAACAAATTATTGTAAACTGTTGCAGAGCAATATCAATTCTGTTGTTAATTTGTGTAGACAGAATGGTGTGAATTTGAATGAAGTAAAAACTCAAATTATTACATATTCTGTCAATAATATATTTCATCAAGGAATGCAATGCATAAAAAATTTTGGTATTGTACTTGACTCAAAATTATTTTTTCATCACCACAATGATAATATATAAACTATTGCAAATAGAACTCTAGAACTTATAAGATATTTAACTCTCNATTTTTTCATCACCACAATGATAATATATAAACTATTGCAAATAGAACTCTAGAACTTATAAGATATTTAACTCTCTTTCTGCTTTTAGTTTTGATTCTTTACTTTGTCTTTATTGTACCTTAGTAAGGTCTAAATTAGAATATTGTTCAGTTGTCTAGAATTCAATCTGAAAACAAATTGAAAGGGAATTGACAAAATTCAACAAAAAATATTCCACTTTATTTTTAACAAATATATTTTTTAAGTGAATGAGAAATTCACTTATGAACTGTTAATAAAAAAAATTGAACACACATACACTTTGCCTTAGAAGGAACGTGATTGACACTGTGTTCTTGATTAACTGTATTATAGGCAGTTGAAATAGTTCTGAAGTATTACATAGTGTGTCTGAAAGTCCCACAGTTATCAATGATCTCCTTATTTGTTTTTAACTACTCATAAAGTCTTTGATTTAAATTAACAATGTGTAGATGATGTAAATATGGGTTTAGTTAATATAGATCCCTTTGTTAGTACCAAAGTTTTGATAAAACGTATTCTATCAATAACAGGTAATACATATGTTAATAAAATCACATGAACTGTATTAATTTTGTTTATTAATCTTGATTTATTATATAGATATAATACCCAAAATTAAGCTAAGATTTATTTTCTAGAAACAGTTCTCAATTTTTTATAATATTACTAACTTTGTACTTTTTCAGTATATTTATTTTAGTAGTAGGCCTGCTGTTGTAATAGATGTACGTTTTTCTCATTTTATATGCGAGTTGTGTAGTTTTGTTATATTATATCTTGTCCTTGGTTTTGTATTTTTGAGTTCTTATTGCACGTTTCTTGTTCTTATTATATAGTGATGGTTATTTATATCATCTTTTACTTGTATAAGATGATTTTTTTTTCTATTGTTACTTGTTATGTAATTTTGTGTTGTTATGTATACTGGAATGTGTACCTTAACCAAGGCCTAAAGCCATGTGGGGACACTTAACAATATATAAATAAATAAAATTAAAATTAATTATTACTTATTCAAGATGAAAAGAGTAGGGTAAAGGAATGAAATGTTCCTCATCTTAAGAACTCCTGTGGAAAAAGTGACACCAAATCAGCAGACCATGCCATGATTGTAAACAAAAAACCTCGGTGGTCATGTGAAAGAGTTTTAAGGATGGAATCAGAACAGTCTTTTTAACATGAAAGACAGTTGGAGAAATAGGATTTAAGATCTTCACAGTTTCAGGTATTAGGAGTGAACAATTTAGAAAATTCAGGGTTTCACAGTATGTTCCCTCAAGGCCTTGATCTCAGAAAATTTCGCACAAATGTAGCTACTCTAATGATTGTAACAAGATGAATCATGCTTCTGGTAGTTTTTTATGTAAGTTATGTGAGAAAGAAAGTTTGTCATGGTTGAGAAAGGAGATACAGTAATGTATATAAGGCAAGGTTGGGAACAGTGTAAATGTAATGGGAGTAGGCTGTAAGACATGTAATCATTCTGCTAGCAAGATTTGGAGAGTCATTTAAAGATAACGGTGTATAGCGTGAGTATTATTCCAAACATTTTTAAGTAGAACATATTAAACATTCATTTATGTTTGTTATTTTTGTTTGCTTTCAGAGCCACCAACAGCACCACAGAATCTAAGTGTTAACTTTGTTGACCAATCCACGGTAGTTCTATCCTGGAATGCACCAAGTTTTCAGGGTGGCAGAGATGATACAGTATATCAAGTTGTATGTGATTCATGTGGGGCAGGTGTGTCCTACAATCCTAATACGGTTAGTAATGTTCACTTGTATTGTTTTATATTTATTTTAGGCATCATCTGAAATAAACTTAGCATAAACTAAGCTTATAAAATGCTGTCCATCTGTGTTATGTTGATTGTATTTCTATCACAAGTATATAGGTATAAATATGATGCGTGATGAGTACATGGGATAGGCATTACGCTGTATTCACACCCTGAGAAATACCCCGGGGATGTCCCGATATATAAGGATATGCGGGAAAGAACCAAAGCGAGAGAAAAACAGGGAAAGTCCCAAAAATTTGCTACAAAAAAAAAGCCCTCTACGAAGGAATTAAGGGAACTCCTGCCGAGATTAGTGCCGACACAGCTCCCAAGAACCCCCGAAATGCTTGCCACACCCTCCCTCCACCCCTAGTTTGAGCGAGCAAGCCGCCGCTGACGAGACCGAAATCCTATACAAAAAAAATGTGCGAGTTACATGGGGACGTCCCGATTTTGCTGTCGAAGAAACCGCTGACAGCCAATTTGAATATATCGGGAGACGGGTTAAATTCGTGGTCAGTCAGTTGTCATTGGGCGGTTGTGGTCATTCAGTCGTGGACAAGGAGTTGCCAGAGAAGGCAGTTAGGCGAGAGGCAGTCGTATCAACGGGCCGGAATTCG
This sequence comes from Clitarchus hookeri, assembly GCA_002778355.1. NCBI lineage: Eukaryota > Metazoa > Arthropoda > Insecta > Phasmatodea > Phasmatidae > Clitarchus > Clitarchus hookeri. Next base: position 164,491 of record NQII01000664.1, read on the forward strand.
GGCCCGGCCCAGGCAGTANGGAGTTGCCAGAGAAGGCAGTTAGGCGAGAGGCAGTCGTATCAACGGGCCGGAATTCGGGCCCGGCCCAGGCAGTAATGTACAATCAGTTGTTCGCAGTTAGTTGTTCAACCGAGACGGAAGTTGTTCGGCGGTACAGCCACGGGGCGAGATAGATGCAGCCGAAACGGGAAAGCCGAATCAGACACGGGAGTAATCAGTCCTGTGACGAGAACAGTGCCGAGAATATGAGTAAATTCCCGGAAACGAGTGGTAGCCCCAGTCCGAGTGGCGCCATTCCCCGAAAAGGCGTAGTCGGGCGCCGTATGGCGACGAGGCGAGCAGTCAGTCAGTGAGTCAATAGTAACGTCACCGAGGAGAGAACCCAGGAACAGCCAAAACTTCATGTATAAATTCCAGAGACAAACCCAGTAAGAGAACCGAGAACTTATGAGTTAATTTCCGAAAACGTAGTGGCAGTTTCTGCGGTGAGGAATGTAGACAGAAACGCGATAGCCGGAAGTAGGACGAGGAAGAAGCACTCTCCAACCAGGAACGCCAGCCGGGGTCACAGGGAAAGTACAAGTCACGGGAAAACCAATCCCGGACTTCAGAGAGAGACCGTCAAAGCCGCAGGAAAAAGCGAACTTAGTACAGCACGCCAACGAGAGCCAGTCCGAGGGCCTGAATGAGGGCCACCCAACTCACCATGCCTCAGCTACCAATNCAACGAGAGCCAGTCCGAGGGCCTGAATGAGGGCCACCCAACTCACCATGCCTCAGCTACCAACGAAGACAACTCGCCAAAAGCCGCAGTCACACATAAGTAGAGAAACGTCTCCCTTCAACAACATTCCCCGACGCATAGTATTCAGCCCACCAGCCCTTCAGGCAAACAACTTGCAGGGAGGCTCAGTCTTGCCAGTGTGTGTAATAACTATGTAACCTTCAGATCAATAAAATCCTGGTGTATTAAATAACTGAGAATACGAGTATTTGTTTACCTCTAACGCGACAACCTCAGTTGCCCTTAGTCTGCACCTAAATAATTTAACTATATAAGCTACTGGCCACCATCCTGTATAACTGAGGTGGCCTAGTAGCGACAAATATTAATGTCTCATGTTGTTACTTATTGTACAACGTGTAACTTAAAAGAATCATCCAATTTTACAAGGCTATAACTTTTACCTGAATGAAGATACTGCCTCATGGCAGATTGTAAAATACACATTGAAACTTAGTTTCCCTTGGTGCATGTTGTACATTGCTGGTTTACTTAGTTGCCGGTAGGTGTTACCCTGGTGGTACTACAGTTAGCGCTGCTAGCGTGCTTGTTCAGTATGCATCAGGATAGCAATGAGACAGCAACAAAAAGCGTTTTGCATTCTCAGTTTCAACAAGTGTAAATCAGTTATAACTGTGCAGCATGATTTTCGTTGACAGTATGGCACTGCATCTCCTACTGCGCAGAGCATCCGGCGGTGGCACAAGCAGTTTCAAGAGACCTGTTGTTTATGTAAGGGGAAGACTTCAGGTCGCCCCCGTGTTCCTGAACAAGATGTAGAGTGCATCCGGCAGAGTTTTGTACAGTCTCCACAAAAATCCACTCGTCATGGCAGCCTAGAGCTGGCTATCTCCCATATGACTGGCGTGTTTTGTGGCGACAATTGTTTTTCAAACCATATAGGATTCAAGTGCTGCAAGCCCTTCGTGATGGTGATAAACAATGACGTCTTGAATTTTGTGAATTGATTTTGGGCATGGAGATGGATAAGGAAAACTTTTGTTCAGGTTTGTTGTGCAGCGATAAGGCCACATTCCATTTAAGTGGAAAAGTGCACCGTCACAACGTATGATTATGGGGAACACAGCAGCCAGATACTATAGTCGTGCATGAGAGAGACTCTCCAAAGCTGAATGAGTTTTGCGCCATTTTCCGAGAGCAGGTGTACAGTACGTTCTTTTTTGTGGAAAACACCATTACAGTAATGTAATGTCTGGATATGTTGGAGATCTGGCTGTTTCCACAATTACAAGATCATTCCGATAATTTCATTTTTGAACAGGACAGAGCACCATTGCATTGGCATCTCCATGTCAGAGAATTTCTCAACAATGAGCTTCCTGAATGATGGATCAGCCGTAAAGGGCTTTACTGATCGTGCATTGCACCACTGGCCTCCAAGGTCACCTGATCACAGTGTGTAATTTTTTCTTGTGGGGGTTTGTGAAAGACTCAGTCAAAGTGCCTCCTCTTCCAAAAACTGTGGGCGAACTGCGACGCTGCATAGAAACAGCAGTAGTTACAGTATCACCTGACATGCTCACACGAGTATGAGACGAGTATGACTACTGTTTAGACATATGTCGTGTGTCTGGTGGAGGGCACATTGAACATTTGTGTAAAGGTAAATTAATAGTTTGTATTANTGTTTAGACATATGTCGTGTGTCTGGTGGAGGGCACATTGAACATTTGTGTAAAGGTAAATTAATAGTTTGTATTCTTATATATATTTTAAAATTCACTCAAATATTTTTTCAGCATGCTTATAAATGTTATAGCGTTGTGAAATTGGATAATTCTTTTTGATACACACTGTAAATTGTAAGTCTTTCTGGTTTTGTATTGGACAATTGAGGTTGGCAACATTGCAACAGGCGTTTATTAAAGATGAAGCCAAATTGTAACATGTTGTGAGTAATGTATAATTTAAATCCTATTCATCCATATGTGTGGACATAACATGGTGCTGTGGACAGGATGCAAATGACCAAGTATTTTAATGTGGAAGGTAATGATGCTTAATGTTAACTCTCATAGTGGCGGAAAATTGTTTTACTGATTGTACATTGCTTTGCTAGTGAAACGACCAGTAAATGTTTTGTGCTCTTCTAATAAGGAAAATGTGTTTGTGCCTTACCGTCTATTGGTGCTACAGCATCAGTGCAACAAGTACAACAACATAATTTAAAGAGCAAACAGAATTATCCAGAGGAGAAAGATAACACACTATTGTAGGGGATACCTTCAGATTTAATTTTAAAAGATATGATCTTATGTCAATAGATCCCAAGCCTTCAAATACACTTCTGTATTTTTCAACCAAGACCATTTATACCCTTTGTAGCAGATTAAATTTCTTATTTGTTGGAAGACCTAGCACTGGTGGTTCCTAATCTGTGTGCAACAACCTGAAATTCTATCACTTGTAAATTTTTTTTGTCTTTACACTTTAGAAAGCACCTACCCAGAAGCTCAATCTGAGAATTGGAATAAGATTTAAATCTAGTTGTACTTGGCAGCAAGGCATTGAATCTCAGCCTTAATCCACAAAATACATTTTCCAGGATCTCACATACATCTGCTCCTGTATCTTATTTAAAATTTACCCACTGACCATTCGCTACGTCAATTTTTTTTACACCTTTCCCATGGAATTTTTTTTCAAAAACTGTGTGATCATAGTCTTTGCTACATGCTTGTGATATTTAGTTACCTACACACTATGAACATTATCTTCTCTACACATGCTAACAAAATTATTTAGTTTATTACAGTTTTTGAAATATTTTGCCTTGCTGGACAGTTTCTTAACTGATACATTCTTCCACAGTGGTCACAGTCGATAAATTTTGTAGACTCCCTACCTTTTACCCTTGATCCACTGTCTGTGTTGTACATTACCCCATTACTCTGGTGTGTGGTGTTTGCTCGAAACCTCAAACCACTTCCACTGGCAGCTTTCCAACACTGCCTATCCCAACTAATGTTGAAGAATTAAGCAGGTTTCTGGGAATGATAACATATGTGAGCAAGTTTATACCAAACCTAGCCCAACACACAGCAGTCCTGCAGGAGCTACTCAAAAAAGAGAGTAGCATGGCAGTGGCTGCACACTCATGAAGAAACTTTTTAAAATTTGAAAAATATTTTGGTTATAACACCTGTATTACAGTATTATAGTATCATAATTCACAATAACCACTTACTTTGTCAATTGATGCATCATGCGAAGGATTAGGAGCGGTGATCATGCAAAATTCTGGCCCAATAGCATATGTATCCAATCATCCAAGTGATTGTCAGGAAAATTGTGCACAAATAGAAAAATAAATGCTTACCTTAATACAGGCAGTCCTCTACTTTCGCGCATTCGACTTTCGTACAATTCGCGCTTTCGTACATTGGTTTCTTACACCATAAATTCGACTTTCGCGTGTTTGCTTCGTTCTTTCGTACATAACCTTTCGTACATAACCAAAAAAAATATCGCGCGCATGCCTCCACGAGAAACGTAAACATCAAAGATATATGGATTGTTTATATTCTGTAGGTTTTGTCTTCGCAAATAATATTGCAGCAAAGTTGACTTATACTACGTAGAGACCTCTGGTGTGGATATACGGAACTATGTTTCCGATATAACTGAACAAATATGCAGTTGTATGTCTGATGTGTTACTACGCTATGGCGCTATGCCGCTCCTGTTTAGAACTTCCGTTGTTTTTATTATGGTTTTTAGTTTCCTTTGAGGTTAATTTTATATCCATATTTTTTTTTTTTTTTGTTAATCTATTGGCGCACGTACATAATTATTACACCACGCAATGAATAACAAACGTAAAAACGAAAGTAATGAAGACTCGGTGTGTAAGAAACAAAGAAAACATGTTGTAAATAGTGTACAAACAAAATTAGACATTATCGCGCAATCGGAAAGTAGCAAATCACTTGCGGCTATAGGACGGTCTTTCAACCTGAGCCGATCCACTGTGCGTTCTATTGTAAAAAGTAAAGGAAATATAAGGGACTATGTTATAAATTCGGGAAATCTTTCTTCTAAAATAATTTCAAAACGGCGGGGTGTAGCGATGGAAGAGATGGAACGGTCTTTAAAAGTGTGGTTAGACGATCAACACCAGAAAAATATCCCTATCAGCCTTGCAATAATTCAATGCAAAGCTCTCAGTTTGTTTGAAGATTGGAAAAATTAGTCAAATGTTTGTGTGTGTAAAATATGTCTTTTCAATTGTTTGAACTATTAGCTATATATTTAAACACTTTTAAATAACTTTGATGCATGATCTTGTTTCTTTGTGTGTAAATATATTGTTTTGAATATTTTTTTTTTGTTTAGTAAGTTTTTTTCCCCATCTAGGAATGGAACCTCATTTATCACATTAAAATAAGGGTTCTACTTTCATACATTTCAACTTTCATACACAAATTTAGGAACACATTGTGTATGAAAGTAGAGGACTGCCTGTATATGGATGCGAGCGTTTCTATCAGTGCATATATGATAGGAAAGTCAAAATAGAAAGAGGCCACAAACTATTTGAAGTAATCTTTCAGAAACCCCTATACAAATATCCCTTTCGTTTACAGCATATGCAAATTAGGTTACAGGCTTATGACCTGGATGTCAAATATAAACCCGGTAAGGATATGTATATTGCTGATGTTCTGTCTAGTGCAAGTCAGGAAGAAAAATTAAATTAGACTTTCAGAGCAGGAGATTAAAGCAAAATATGGTATATGTATTCACTCAGGGCCACACCAGACAGACTGCAGGAAATTAGGGATCTGACAAGTGAGAACACATTATTAGATAAGGTTGGGCAGTATATTAGTCAGGGTTGGCGAGACCACATTAAGCAGGTGGAACAAGAGGCAAGACAATACTGGAATTTAAGGGAAAGCCTGACATGGTATAATGGGATCATATACAAAGGGCAAGAAATTTTGAAATCACTGGATCTCACAAAACAAATGCTGGGGCATGTACACTAAAACCACATGGGAGTGGTAAAAACACTCAGTAGGGCATATAAGGAAAAGCATTTTGAGCAAAGAATTAATGGACTTAGTACAGAACTGCACAACGTGCAGGATGTTCCAGAATAACAACACTAAAACAACTCTTATCAACAGAGACATGCTAACAAGAGCTTGGCAACAGGTATATACACAGGATGGTCTGCGTAATGGTGATATCTCCAAAATTTCTGGAACAGTTGCAGATCACAAAATGCGGTTTTCGCTATATTAAATTACATACGGGGGCAAGTAATTTGTCGCAAAGTCACTTCGTAACATTTGTTTCAACAGAAATAATTAAAACACAATTTTTTTTCCCTGGAATCATACATTTATTTCAAGGGCATCTGAAAGTACGTGCAAAGAGGAATTCATTGATATAGCATAAGCAATGGTAAGTAACACAGAAACGTCAAGAAATAATGTGCAAATATTATTAAGTTAGGTGAACTGGCAGCATCGGGCAGTGGACCAGTACTCACAGTTGTAAGCAAGCAACATGCACCGTAACTCATCCTGGCAGGACCGCTTCCTAATAGCAGCGCAGCACAAGTCCCTGTAATCTGTTATGGTAAGTGGTATTGCAGTGTGTAGCTGTATATATGCAATGAAGTTCACGGAGGAGGAAAAACTGAATGCCCTACTTATTTATGGTGAGTGTGGCAGAAATTCCAAGCAAGTCATCTAAATGTATGGTGAAAGATATCCTAATCAGACACCCATCTTAAGGTAAACTATATAAAGAATTTGCACAAGTCTCTTGTCACGAGGTGATTGGAAATCCACGACACGAGTGCTACGAAAGACTGCTACGGGCTAGACGCATCGACACGTGTTGGCATGCGTTGATGCAAACCATCACATGGGTATGCGAGAACATTCCAGGTTCGTAGGAATAGGTAACACGTGTGTGTTATGGATACTGTGCCAACAAAAATTCCATTCATATCACGTGGCTCTTCATCAGGCATTACATGAAGGTGATTTCCAGCAGCGTGTTCAGTTCTGTAGGTTTGTTCTGATGTCTGTAAGGGATGATAGCAAATTTCTGAAGGTCATACTATTTACCCATGAAGCTAACTTTACAAACCATGGGCGCATAGATTTACGACATATACCCTACTGGATGACGGAGAATCCGCGTTTGGTCCAGCACGTGGAGCACCAGTGACAGTGGAAAGTGAACATGTGATGTGGAATCGTTGGAGACTATGTCATAGAGCCATACTTCATTCAAGGGACAATGACCGGCTGTATGTATGCCCATTTCCTCAGAGAAATCTTACTCGCACTTCTTGAAGACATACAGCTCGACATACATCATGATATGTGGTTTCAGCATGATTGTTGTCCTACACATTCTGCTTTGGTGACGAGAAAAGTGTTAAATGTAACATTTCCAACGGTTAGGGCATGGTGGTGGTGGTGGTGGTGTAAAATGGCCAGCTCGCTCCTCCAACCTCACACCTCTTTATTTTTTCCTGTGTGGAACACTGAAAGATAGTGTACAACACCGGTTCCTACGATGCCAGAAGACATGCAGGAACGCATTGTGGCAGCTTGCATAGGCATTACGCCAAAAACACTTCAGGCCGCTCATCGCTCGCTGCATGTGCATTTACAGATGTGTATTGCTGTCAATGGTAAACACATCAAGCATATTTTGTGAAAAGACGTAATGTGAAGCATTTCAACCATAACTGTGCTCTTTTGTACTATGCATTGCGGATGGGAATGCATTTCTCCTTAGGTTTGTTGGTTCTATTTTTGTTGTGCATCTGTACTCACTCGTTACTCAGTACAGATAATGACTAGGAAACAAATCTCCTGAATTACTTTGGTATCTGAATATGTAATGAATTGATATCAGACTTTCACTCACATTGCCCATCTTCCCTCCGCTGTGGTGCTCGCCTTTGTCCAACATCGCATTCTGTGCCCCTTGCCCCACTAAGGTAAGTGCTACGCTGCTATAAGGAAGCGGTCTCGTCAGGATGAGTCACTGCACGTTTTGCTTGCTTACAGCTGCGAGTACTGGTTCACTGCCCCATGCTACCGGCCCACTTAACTTAATCATATTTGCACATTATTTTTGGCGTTTCTATGTTAATTTCCATTGCATATGCCATATCACTGAATTCCTCTTTGCACGTACTTTTAGATGCTGTTGAAATAAACGTATGTTTCCATGGGAAAAATCAAATGTGGTTTTATTATTTGTGTCCATACATGTGTTACCAATAGTCACTTTGCGGCAAATTATTTGCCCCTATACATAATTTCATTTAAGTGAAAACCTCATTTCGTTATCTGCAACCGTTTTGGAAATTTTGGAGGTGTCCACATTAGGCAGACCATCCTGGAGATCTATTTGAGTTCCAGGCATGTACATATCTATTGTTAATAGATGCTTACTCAAGGTTCCCAGAGGTCAGGTTGTTCAAGGATTGGACAGGAAATGCAGTAGTTAATAACCCTACGAGTATCTTTGCAAGCCAATGGAATACCAGATATAATATACACTTATCAGGGGTCACATTTTTTAAACTAGGACTTTAGAAAGTTTGCTACGGACTGGCCTTCCAACCACATTACTAACAGACCAACCATCTCACAAAGTAAATGACCTTGTTGAGAAGCACGTACAAACAATAAAACGTCTGTTCAAGAAAGTAGCTTAGAATAAGGGAAACGTTTTCTTAGCACTACTGGAATACACGAACACCCCCATTTAACAAGGGATGTCAAGTCCCTCACATTTGCTCTACAGCAGAAGGTTAAGGGGATTAGTCCCCATGTCTGAATCTGTGCTAACACCAAAAATTGAGACTAGCATAGTTAGCAAGCTGGAACAACTTCGACTACAGCAAAAGGCACAGTTTAACAGACAGGCAAGGGATTTACCACCATTTCAGGCAGGACAACAGGTTCAAGTCAGAGAGGGAACACATGGCAAAATGGGCTAGTAATGGAACAGTTGCAAAGGCCAAGGTCATATAAAATTTTAAGGAGAATGAACACCTATTAGAAAGGAATAGTTGACACATGATAAAGGATTCGAGATACATAAAATTGCTTACTCCTGGGGACATAGATACAGCCTTGGCTGAAGAGAGGGGAAACTAAATGAACTCATTACAAAATAGCTATATGATGAACAAAGGGTTTCAGAAGGGCAGAGGTCAGGAGATAATTCTACAGAATTTTCTATTGAAACAACTGCACAAAATTATGTAACAGGTTTTTTTAACATAAAAAAAGCCATTGTTTAACAATGTAAAGTAACATGATTTAGTATAATTTCTCAATATTAAGAAAACAGTATTGTTTTGTAAGGAGAGGTGTTATGTTAATTGTGTTTAAAATAATTTTTTATAATTTATTAATTTATTAATTTCAGATGAACTGTGTTGCATTTAAAGAGGGGAGATGTTATATTGCTTGTGTTTCTATGACCAGTACTTAGGTTTCATGTGGTTACTTATTGTATATTGCAAGGCTTTCTGGTTTTGTATTGGCCAACCGAGGTTGGCAACATCGGAACAGGCAGTGATTAAAGCTGAAGCTGAATTGTAATGTGTCGTGAATAATGGATAATTTAAATCCTATCCATCCATATGTGTGGACATAACAATCTGTAATTAAATTTTTTAGCTTTGAAAGTGTATATTTTGTAACTAAAACATTTCAGTCTTTTAATTTTTGGGTGTAAATATATTGCTGTCACATTTATCTTTGTGAGTGAGTCACATTTCTCCTTGTGAGTGGAAGAAAGAAGAATTTTGTAAACAGAGTGAAAGAGTGGCCAGCAGATGCAAAAACCAATTCATGCAGTAATGAGTTTAGTTTCAAGCAAACGTGGGGCTTAACCAGACCTACTGTGTACTGTAACTCAAAACTGAAGACATGTAACTTATTGACCAGTTGCTTTTTTAATAACACAGCTGTACAAAAATAGCAAGAAACGTTTCCTAAGAGCATTTACAATGTGACATAGATATACCTTTCCTAATTTAAACAGTGATATTCTAGTCAAAACTATATCAGAACTATGCTTGTGCAAGTCATTTACTTGACTCTAAATACCGTATCCATAATAACACACACACACACACACACACATACACATACACACACACAATATAATAATAGCTAAAACTTTATAGAAAAAACAAATTTTTTTAAATATTAAATACAAACTGAATCACTATGAAACCAAAACAGTGAAGCTTCACAAAGTCATTTGTCTTAAAATTTATTCATAAATCAGGTAGTTATTAGTTTTAAAACACACATACACACATTTTAAACATTAAATATAAACTAAAACACTTCAAAATTAAAACACTGAAAGTAAAACTAAAATGTTGATTTTTGTACGTATTAATGTTTTTTTAATAAATCTCCTTAAAATACACATAATAAAAGTTTACAAACATGTTATGTCACTTATGTTGCACACTAGCAAGTCGCAAATGTTTACCCTATGGTGCCCAGCATGTGATGTTTATTGTTGTGTCTATGTTGGTCTCAAATTTCCGAGCGGTTTTAGATTTATTGAAATTTTTAGACCATCTTGTATTAGCTCATGTAAGAATTGTTATAGCTCAATTATGTAAAAGGATTGTCTTTCGTGCCAACAAACTTGGTTTATCTGTGGGTGGAGAAGAATGACTATTAGTGTTTATTTTTCTGTGCTATGAAAGACATGTGTATAGTGAGTTTGAGTATCAAAAATTGAAAAAAATGTATTAAACCAATGCTTACATAGGGACTTTGTTTTAAAAGATCTGCATATGCAATAAATGACTTAAATCTGTAGGTTCATTGCTGTACAACTTTATCTCAATGAGTACATNATGCAATAAATGACTTAAATCTGTAGGTTCATTGCTGTACAACTTTATCTCAATGAGTACATAAGTTCTTAAGTTTTGGTATTCAATAATTAAATTTTTCTAGTAAGTAGTACATTAAATCTGATGTCAATTGGAGGTCTGCTAAATTGAGAATTTACTGTATTACTATTTGCTAGCCAAAATTCGACATAATCATTTGAGAAATTCTGGCATAATGAAGTGTCTGTTATATATTTAGGTCATACTATCTCACTAAATATGCAAAAAACAAATCTTTGAATGAAAAGTATGTAATCACCATAATTTATTTATATTGTACCAAGTTTGATTGTGTACAGTTTTAAAAAATTTTAGTAATCTTCCCTATTTCATGGTTAATTTAAGTTCATTTTATTACTTTTATTTTAATTGGGGATATTATGTAATTTCAACAAGATTTCATTGATTTTAAGAGAGAGAATTATCTTGGTGGATTTCATTTGTTTTTAATTTTACTTCGTGCCTTCTTACATTGTATTTCCAGGCCTTGTCTAACCATACAAGTTAATACTTTGCCCGAGTTACAGTTGCCTTGCCTTGCAGATTAACTACTGCATAACTTTTCTCGCTAGATGCGTATTTAACACGTTGCACATTTTTTCTTTATAGTTGCATCTGGCAATATGGTTTTTGTGCCGTGTCCTTCAAGCGCTGTACATTTTTTCTCGTAGCGTAAACATTTTGTCTGGGTTGCTAGAAGGCAAACACCTCAAAATTTGCCCTTTGTTGTGTGTATGTTTGTGCCATCTAGTGGCAAGCTCCCGAAGCTTAGGCTCCTGCTTCTCGGAGCAAGTACAGTGTATCTCCAGCGCATTCATCTTTCTGCCTGCATAGACACTACATGCTTCACCATGCCAAGCTCAACTTCTGTGCTTCTTGTGAACAAGATGTAGCCATGACAAGCTACATTTAACGTGTTGTGTAGTTTAGGTCTTTTGTCAATGTAGTTTCTCATTTTGTGTTTTTAATGTTACATTAGTGTTTTCTTCATCAGCCTCCATCATGGGTGTCTACTGCAGTAATTTTCCCGAACCGTTTAGTGTGAACGGTATATTAATTTTCGTTGGGACCTTTACAGAGGGCAGTTCCCGGTTTAACAGTTACCCGGTCGCAAATCGGAGTTTCCCAGTTTAACAGTTCCCCGTTCGCAGATCGGAGTTTCCCTTTTTGCAGTTCCCAGGTTCCCAGTACTACTGTACCAGGAATTGAACTTCATAGTTTGGGATAGCAGCAGCCTCACAGCCTTTAATGCAGTTTCCTGCTATGTGGATTTTGTGACTGACATCATGCCTCCCAAGCAATGGCTAAGGCAGCTTTTTGGTCCCTGGTCTCCGCCTGTGTGTGGTACCATGGGAGCAACGATTAACGACAGTGACCAGCAAGTGTAGTCTGCGAGCATTGGGAATATAGAGAGAGAATGACTGGCGGGACTGTGGGGAAAGTGGGAATGGATGTGTGAGTGGCAGATATTTGGAATGGTGTTAATGTATGGCAGTGGACATTTTGAGTGTATATGTGTAAATAATAAGCTAGTATTAAGTGACTGTAGCTAGTATAAAGATAGTGATCATGACTTTCATTATAATTTGGATTGCCATTAAATGTTGCGCCCTATAATAGGATAGTAACTGAAATAGTAGAGATAGTCATTTTATTGTTGTAAATAACAGATTGTGAATTTTATGACCCTTTGAATAAATGAAGAAATTAAATTTAACTCCTTATTTTTATTAAAATCTCCATCCCTCACAAACTTTAATATGCCCCTGGCAACTTGTAATGTTGGTGCCAGAAGTGGGATAGATGTACTTAATAATTGATCAGGTTGAAAATTAAAATAGACAACAGAGTATTAGTTAGTGAGATTAAAAAAATTAATTAATTTTAGCAGTAGGCAACAAAATTATGACTGTTCTGTGCAATCACCACATTGAATGTTGAAAAAAATGTCCGCAAAATTAGAAGCACTGTGAGCATTTATTGAGATGCTAGGTAGCCAAATAGTTAATGTGAGTGCAAGTGTAAATAGCATGAATGACAAAATAATTAGTGAAATCCAAATTAATAGTGTAAAAGAAAGCATACTCTGTGTTAATGAGCATGTAAATAGCCAAATGACTAGTGCAAATGATTTAGTAGAGAAGAAAATATATGGATATATAGTATAGATAGGAAAACACACAGTAACTTAAAATTTAGACTGGAAAAGACACAAAAATGAAAATGAAGAAAAGAAAATAGATATTGTAGACAGAAAAATAAAAGGCATTAGTGAGTTAGTGAATATGAGAATTTACTGTTTTGACAAGAAAATAGACAGTGTGAGTGAAAGGATGGATACTTTAAATGAAACATGGAGAGTGTAAATGAAAGGCTGGACAGTGTAAACAAATGGGATAGTGTTGAGAATGAAATAAAAAGGGAAGTGAGTGTACAGAAGAAGGAATGGCAGGAATTTCTCCAACAGCGGAGTGGTAAGATTGGTCGAGATAGCTGAAGAGCACTGTTTCACTATCACTGAGTTGGCAACAGAGGAAAGAGGAGATATAGGGCAGGGTGTTTTAGGCAATACAGCAACCTTGGAGGGTGGTTATCTGCTATACAGCGTTGGAGTCACGCAGCCAAGAATGGGGAAGAGAGTCACTATTGGGCCCGTGCCTTAAGACTGTCTGACTCCGCAGCAGGAATAGCAGTATCAGTTTGAAATAGTCACCATCCTGAATGGCTGATCAGACAAACATCATGCTTACTACCTCACGACTGTACTGAGAGGCCTTGTACTGAGTATACTACATTCTCTGCCAGAACATCAACTAGAGTACGCCACACTGGTGTTAGTCTTCAGCTACATTTTGATGGCTGATACTATGACATGCCTCTCGTACCCAACTTCAAAGCCACACTCAACGACCAAGGGAGCCACTGCAGGAGCTATAGAAAGACATTGTACAGCTGCCCCACCCATCTCTGGAAGGGTGTCCAGAGGAGGCACATGATGTCATTGCCGTTGGCTACTGCATCAATGCTATTGCCAGTACAGAGGTACTACAACTGGTATGCCTGGCTGCATTCCACACTATGCAGGATGCCCTGGCCCGAGCACTAGGTGGAGTCAGCAGGACAGATCTCGGCACTCAGATGTCCAGTGTGGGCAGTGATTCTGAGCAGAGATGATGACAGTATCAAGAAGACTCTGAAGTTGTTGCAGAGAACACTGAGGGACATTGCTTATAAAGTCCCCACTATAGAGCTTCCCCCCCTGCCCAAATGGTCAGAGTGCTGGGCATGTGGACAGCTAGAATCCCTCAGTCTACTGCTCACTACAGCAGTAGCAAAAGCAGAATTGGGAAAATAAGCAGCAAGAGGCAGATGAGAGTACAACACATTTGGGAAACTTGGTAAACACCATTCTTGAGGGGCAAAGTCCGGTGATTGCTGGAGGGAAGGCCGCAGTGTTCTTAGAGGTAGGTTCAGTGAAGCAGTACTCAGATGCCATATTAGTGGAGGGGAACCTGAATGTTGCTTTTTTTCAGATGATTGTAGATGCTGAGGCGGCCATAACAATAGTAAGATCAGAGTAAAAAGTGAGTGAAGAGATTTGGGCGGCTCTTAACATCGAGGTCTCGAGAGCTGATGAAGGTGAAGCAAGGTGAGTATGGAGAAGTGCCAGAATGAAAGGGCAGAGGAAACAGGGAGATCTCGGAGAAAACCAGCCAACCAGTGGCATCGTCCAGCACAATTAGCACATGCGAAAATCCGGGAGCAACCCCGCCAGGAATCGAACCCGGTTTGCCTAAGTGGGAGGCGAGTAGTCTAACCACTACACCAGCAGTGACTCCTAGTCAGACATCCTGGGGCCTTCCCCCAAGCGATCGCCCAATGACAGTATGGAACATTGCTATTTGCCTACAATAATAGGCTAGACCACACTATTTGCAGAGGTAAGATAGGGGTGCACACGAAACTTCCTGACCTTAGTCTAGATCTCAATATTTACATAGCACAAATAGAGAATGATTTTTTGTGGCTTGACGTAATACATAAGCTGGGGTGCTGTATTGATACTCTACTTGGTATGATGCTACAGGTAAGCAGTACCCAGTGGGTGGTGTTAACAAGGCATAGTTTGTCCTCGCCAATGAGCTGCCCAGTAGTCTGTTGTTAGCCCACTGTGCTACCAGTTCCTAGTGAAATTGTCATTACAGACAGATGTCAAGGAAAATTTGTTAGACGTTCAGGTCTAATTGAACCAGCATTGAAAGGTGGTATTCTGCCAGGCAGCATTGTCGTAGCAAGGACTTTAGTCTTGTCAAACTCTCATAGTTTGCCAGTTAGAATGATTAATTTGTCCGACAGTGCTGTTCCTACTGAGGAGGCCATGTTAGGGGTTTGCAAGCAGGTCACACCGGTACTTTCAAATGTTCCTAAAGCTTTTAGACCAAACCAAATTTAATGCCCTCTAACTGAAGTTATGGAGGAACTGCTAGTAAGAACAAGAGAAAACCTCAAATTGCTGCAGAGAAATAGGGATGCCTTCTTATTTGGATCAAATGACTACTGGAAGGACTAATGTAGCCTGCCATCACATTGATACAGAAGATGCCAGGTCCATAAAGCAACCACCAGCTGACTACCACTAGCTTCACATGAGGCATTTGATGGTATTTTGTTAGAACAGTCAGTTAGTCCATTATCTTCTCCCATTTTACTTATAAAGAAAAAGACAGCTCTGTGAGATTTTGTGTGGATTACCGCCAACTTAATAATGTGACAAAGAGACTTATCCAGTTCCAAGGATAGACGATACACTGAACAGCCTATTAGGTTCACAATGGTTTTCTACTTTGGATGTGGAGAGTAGGTACTGGCAATGTGAGGTGGCTGCAGAGGACCAAGAGGTCTTCTATTTGTGTCAAAGGGGAAGGAATGTAGCAATTCAAATATTTTTTTTTTGTTTTGGGCTGTGTAATGCACCTGCCACCTTAGAATGCCAGATGGATAAAGTCCTCCCTTTAGACATCTGTGAGGTTTACCTAGATGATATCGTTGTGACAGGAAGGACATTGGAAGAGCATCTATCACGTCTAGATTCTGTATATTCCGTAAAGGGGCCATAGCCAACCTGAAACTGGTTTATAAGAAGTGGCATCTTTTCCATTACGAAACTCATTTCTTGGGATATATAGTGTAAGACCACTGCAATAAGAAATTGACTGCCACCAAATGACAAAACTTAAGTGCCAAGTTTTCTTGGCTTATATGTTTACTACCTTAAATTTGTAGTTTGGTTTACCACAATTTCCAAGCCACTTCATGAACTGACTGAGGCCAAGAGGAAATTTCATTGAACCACTGAGTGCAAAGTTGCCTTTAGTAAGCTGAAAGAAATTTTGATATCTCCCCCAGTCTCAGGTGTCCCAACCAGTCAGTAAAAGTTAATTCTGGATGCTGTTGCTAGTTGCTAGTGATGTAGGTATCAGAGCTGTTTTATCTCTGATTCAGGATGGTAAGGAGAGGCCACTAGAATACTTCAGTGAGGTACTACACAAGACTGACAAATTACTGTATGACATGCAGGGAGCTTCTGACCATGATGAAGGCAATTTCACACTTCCATCCCCACCTTTATGGCAGACATTTTATTCTAGTAACCGACTATACTTCATTACACTGGCTATTCAATTTCAAGAACTCCATAGGTCAAATAGCCCGTTGGATACAGCATCTTCAAGAATATGATTGTGAAATACAGCACAGATTTCGAGATCTTTAAAGCAGTGCAGATGTACTTTCTAGGTGGCCATGTGAACCATTCTGTCATCCTTGTGAATGCCAGGAAGAAAAGAGTGGTGAATTGTTGAAGGTATTGAGGACAAAAATTCAAGATTCTGTACCTACGTCTGAACGAGTCAATTAGACTCTTGTGAATATTGTCATGTGTTTATAAATATAGTCAGGTCTGCGTGCTAAATTTTGGGCAGAGGCCTTTAACCACTGCATGCAACCTCAAGAACCTATGTCCTTCCAGTGCAGTGAATGGTGCAATTCTTTTTGAGCTGTGGTTCAACAAGAAGCTGAATGAAAAGTATTTCAAGTGGTTGAAGGTATTTGGTTGTTTTCAATGGTATACTGAGCTAAACAAACCAAAGCTTAGTGAGAGAGCTAAGAAAGCAATTCTTCATTGATATTAAGAAAATTTGATGGTTTACCAGCTGTGGGACTTAGATGAACAGAGATTTAATTTTTGAAGAAGCTGTATTTACATTTAAGTTTAACCCTAGCCTCATTAATCCTGTGGAAAATGAAGTCAAAGAAGTTGTTTTCTCAGTTCCAGAAGAAGTAGTTTCAATGCCAAAAGAGGTATAAGCTGAATCAGAAGACTGACAAGGACTCCCAAGAAACCTTTAAGAGACAACAAAATGAATCATCTCCAATAATAAAATCTGAATGAAACAAGAAACCCAAAACTTGTGATTGTTGTAGTTCTGTTACTTGTGTGATGCTGTATGATCCAAAACATTAAGCACTGACAAGACCTGATGCCGAGAAATGGATGGAAGCAATTGAGACAGAATTGAAGAAGTTGAGCGTGAATGGTAGCTGGAAACTTGTTCAGGCCACTGAATATAAATATTATAGGCTCAAAATAAATTTTCGTAATAAATAAAAATGTAAATGTATGTGTTGATAGGTACAAGGCACAACTTGTAGCTCAAGGGTACAGTTAGATACCTGGCCTTGGATTATGATGAAACTTACAGACCTGTTATCATAAAGGAAACAGATTGTTAATTGCTGTGTCAGTCAAGAGGTGTTAGAATCAAGAGCACTGGGACATGACATTTGCTTATCTGCACAGTCTAATTAAAGAAGAGGTATTTATGGAGCAACCTAAAGCATTTGAAGAAGGCTCAAGAGATGAGTGTGTATGACAGCTGCAGAAGAGCCTTTATAGACTGCTTGGCGTGACTGGAATAGATTCCTAAATACACACCTGAAAAATTATGGCCTTTTTCAATCAGAAAATGACCCATCCATCTATTTTGATTAAAAAAAAAAAGGATAGCTCATTGTAGGTGTGTACGTAGATGACTTATCGGTGTGGAGAGAGTGGAGCAAACTAGACAACTTGCGAAAATATCCAGAAGGTGCAATGGAAATTAGGTCACTTGGTCAGGCATCACATCTCTTCTCAATGAGAATCAACAGACTGAAAGATAGAATACTGGAAATAGACCAATAAAGTTATGTACAGGAATTATTACGAGAATTCAGAATGGAAAATGCAGTGGGGTTGACAGCAACATTAGAGATTAAACCACTAGAAGAAGTTGAACCCGCAGTAAGTTTCCTGGAGAAAAATATACCAACAAGCAACTGGTAGCCTACTGTACTTAGCTAATTTTACTATGCTGGAGTTCTCTCAAGCAGCAAGTAGACAATGTCAGTATAATAGCAAACCCACTGTTGGACGTTGGAAGGAGGTGCAGTTTATACTTCCCTATTTAAAACTCACAGAAAATTGTTTTCTGACTTATGAGAAACAAGGGAAGACAATAGAAGTTACATGAATGCTAACATGAAAATAGCTGTTGCAGATACTGCATGCAGTTTTGCATATTGTTGGCAGGAAAACATAGTGTTTTATATGTGCAATGCATGATCTGAAATTTAAAATGACATGTGTTAGGTAAATTGCTGTTTCATTCTCATTATAAACAGAAAAATAGTAGCTTTTTTTGTGCTGAGTCCTTTTAAATTTATTAATGTGTGTAACCACTATGTTAATTCTTTTAAAAAAAATGTATAATGTATTATAATTTATAATTATTTCCTATTGCAGGAAGTGTTCAATGATACAAAGGTGACCATCACAGGCTTGAACCCAGTAACAACATACAGGTTCCAAGTTTTTGCTGAAAATGGTGTCTCAGAACTTATTCAAGATAGTGACTATGTAGACATCACTGTTACTACTGAGGCATCTGTTCCATCATCCGTCCTCAACTTTCGTGTTACATCAGTGAAGTCAACTGAAATTACTCTGTCTTGGGATTCACCTGCAACAAATGATGCAGCAGATATGGAAAATGATGTAGTAGAGATGTACGAGGTAAGTTGAAAAAGGATATATGTAAACTGTTCAGTGCTTTATCAACATAATTGTCTGTTTATTGTACAGTAATTTAAGTATTTTGGTTGACTATATGTAATAAATTATCTCACTCTCATCAATAATTCACTCTGTGTATTCATGATATTTTATATTTCATCTTATTCATTAGAACTGTCAAAAAATGTACATAACTTTCAGATCTGCTGCTAAGGCTAAATTAAAACTTGCAACTTTCTGGAATTATATCTAATGTATTAAGTCAGAAACATTTATAATTTACACTTCAAAGATTTAGGTTACAAATTGTTCCACAGCTGTTACTAAGACAAATTTGTTCTCTAAATCGATGAGCTTCAGAATGGCAGTGATAAAGGTTCTAAGGGGTAAAGTGGAAAAAATATGAATGTAAAGTTTGTTGCCATTAATGCCAATAGTAGGGAAATTTACTTTTGTAAAATGTGTATTCATTGATTGTGCTGCAGAATGTTTGCATGTTTTATCAGTG
Source organism: Clitarchus hookeri (assembly GCA_002778355.1). Taxonomy (NCBI): domain Eukaryota; kingdom Metazoa; phylum Arthropoda; class Insecta; order Phasmatodea; family Phasmatidae; genus Clitarchus; species Clitarchus hookeri. The sequence continues at coordinate 183,833 of NQII01000664.1, forward strand.
TAATCAAGGTTTTCAAAGTTAATGGTTTAATGACAACACATCTGTCAACATTGATGCAAAACAATGCCCTGCCCTCCAGACCATCTTGCCACGCCATGCTCCCAACACCGCGTCGATCACACAAGTGTAGTAAAGTGTTGCGTAGAGAACCCTGAGTTCACCTAATAATGCTCGTGTGAATGGCATGACATAGCCAGCTTGCCAGTCACCCCTCCCTGCAGGTTGGACCCATCCGACGAGGGGTATGAGAAATTAGTGTGCATGCAAATGGCAAAGTATGAAATGTTTGTCACAATATTTTTTCATGGTGCAAAATTGTTTTTGAAAAATCAGTGGCAAAGACCTTAAATGATGGACTTTTCACACTAAATACACTACAGTAACTTTCCAATTGTTTTAAAGAATTTTTCATCCACATAATGCCAATTACACTTTAATTTTTTATGTCACTAAGTGTTAAGTCATTATTGTTATTGCATTTCATGTCAGAAGGTTATTGTTTATTTTTTACATTTTTAAAATGCTAATTGTTTATGTTATTTCAGCACACTCAATAGTTTTGGTGTGTGGCTGGCATGCTTCTCCACAGCCATGCACCAAGAGCCTGATATGTCAGAACTAGCAGTTCGCAGAGGCCGGCACGTGTTGCTACGCTGTGGGCATATTTATTCTTTTGATAATAATCATTTTAGCATCAATAACATAAATCTTAAGAATCTCTTTCATTTAGTACCCAGAGACTCCGCTTCACGTTCCCCAGGAATAGCATCACCCAGGGNATAAATCTTAAGAATCTCTTTCATTTAGTACCCAGAGACTCCGCTTCACGTTCCCCAGGAATAGCATCACCCAGGGAAGCATAATTTGCACATAAAGTCACGCACACACTTAACACGTTTTTCACCGTAAAGCCTATCTTGGTGGACTCNGGGAAGCATAATTTGCACATAAAGTCACGCACACACTTAACACGTTTTTCACCGTAAAGCCTATCTTGGTGGACTCGGGCCAGCTACTGTTTCATTTGCAATTTTTTCATGTTCTGCAGGAAGCAGTTTATTCTTAGTGTGAGAAACACACAGTGTTTGGACTACTTGTGTTTCTTATTTTGAGCACCACGTGTCTGCAGTTAGGGACATAAATCCCCAGTAGCCTTCATCTAGGTAACATTTACTTTGGCCAGTGCTAAAGTCTAAATTCAGTTAATATATCTCATGGTATTGTACGGTCATATCAGGTGTGCAGGTCAGCGTTCAAAAGCCCTGCAACAATTAGGCACAGTACTTAAGGCATGAGGGGAGAAAAAAATACCCTTCAATTTGTGGGACCTGCGATCACCATACATTTTACGGAGAGTAAGAATGCGTCCGGGTGGTCGACCACACAACCCTGAGAAACAGCACCGTCATCATAATGTCATCGTCCAACTGCGATGGCTTCCGCCTAAGACGGGTAAGTCCACTCTGTTTCTCACCCTTTATTCTCCCATCGTGTGTAACGTTCCTCTACCAAAGTGTGTCCCGGCCACACAACACCTCACATATGTTAACATGGTCCTGTGTGGACATTCTCTTTGTTCAGATTTTATGAACTAAACATGTGTCTCCCATCAAAATCAGTAGATAAGTAGTTAGACGTTTATGATGAGTGAGCAATGATTTTGTAATACACGAGAGAATGATACAGAAAGTTAGCTGGCAGAAGAATGGATGTTAATGATGAACATTATAGTGACTGACAGCCACTGCATTCACTGCTGTCTGTACAGCTGGCATTGACAAACTGATTCAGGAGGATTCATGATGGTGGACAATATGAGACATAAGCCTTTCATATAGCATTACTCACCACATACTTTGTGATGAGAGCCACTGTTGCAAAATGTGTGCACATTGGGTGCCAAAATGTCTCGTTCAACAGCAAAAAAGAGTTTTTATATTTTGTTAACATATGTTTAGTATTTTAAAGAAGGAAATGCTGGAGGCTATAACAACAGGTGACGAAACATAGGTGCATTAATATTCTCAGTTTCATATAACTCCCTCCGCCACAGCGGTTTTGTCGGTAAAGAAAACAATTTTAATAAACAAACTACGAATCCAATGGCAGGCATTGAAAGACTGACATTTTCAGTCCAGTACTTAGACTACTATAGCTGGTAGTCATTCCCAACTGTTTAATTTTTGTTATGACCATATAGTATACTACTTAGGGTTCTGTTTATTTTATTGGTGGGGTGGGGAACTATAGTTTAACATCTTTGGTGAGATGTGATTGTTTTACTTTAACTCTTAAGTTTTACCTTCATCAAAAGAACTAAATGTGATAAATGTGTTGCTGTTTGTACCCATGCGAGAAATAAATACACAAAAATTGTTGGATTTTTTATAAAACAAACTACACTAAAAGGGCGTTTATTTAGGTCATGTACTTTTGAAAACCTCCCGCAAGAACAAAACGCAATAAATACGTCACTGTTAATAACGATGTGTGAAATGCACAAGTAAAAATTTTCAGCAAAATTAACTTTTTACGTAAAAATCGTTAGTGTTTCAATAAAATGAATTAGGTTAAAACAAGGTTTTCTAAAATACCAAATACATTACAAATATTCTAACAACAATTTAAGAAGACATTATTTACAAAACACAAAAACTTACTGTTCACTTTGTAATTCCTAAACATGTGGCAAGTTTTTGTTTTGATGGTTACTTCACTAAAATCACTTCTTTCAGCCACTGATATGAAATAATTTATTTGCTGACTTATTTAATTAACAAAACACTAGCTACTTATTGAAACCAATAAATTTAAACTGCACAACGTAAATATTTTTTTGCTTGCACTTCGCAATGGTCAAAGAAAATGACAGACCATAACACAGAACAAATCCTTTCACAAAGCGGCATACATGTGTCAACAATTCATTTCAGTTAGGAGACTGTTCTAAAAAGGCACGACAAACTACATTTAATGAAGTACACAAATACAAAAATAATTAACGGAATAAATAATATTCAGACACCACCAGCAAGGAATTCTCGCATATAGATAAATTATGATGGAAGAGAGCTTAATGGCAATGACCAATGGTATTTCACCAGACTGGTGGGGACTATAGACAAGGAATATTGGTGGAGACCTTTCACATAACCATAATGTCTGCATGCTCTACCATAATATTTCTAAATGTTTTTAAACTCCTAGCTTTATAATTCAGAAAAATTGTACATTTGTCTATGAGCATAATTTTAACCCAAAATGTTGATTATATAATTAAATTTCTCCATTATAATTTTTAATGAAGAGTACTAGTTTCTTCTACAATCATCACAAAGACCGCCAACATAAGAACACACATTCCGCAACAACCATCAGCTGGGGGGCGTTTACTGTTTACATGTTGTGTAGGTTGGTCACAACGTCTGTCAAATTTTACTGAAGTTATATGAAACAGATAATACACACATCTGAAACCCAACAGTTTCATTGGTCATTTTTTATTTAATGCAAAAGGTCTGTTTTACCTGGAATTTCTGCAAAATAAAACCGGAGAATAAAACTCAGCAAACAGATACTGTGCNATGCAAAAGGTCTGTTTTACCTGGAATTTCTGCAAAATAAAACCGGAGAATAAAACTCAGCAAACAGATACTGTGCAACATTGACAATTAAGGATAGTATTTAGTAGGACCGTCTACACAGTGATGTTGTTTCATCACGATAATACCAGAATACTTTTTGTGTGGGCAACAAAATACTTTTGCTGTCTCGTGCGGTTTTTAATTTTTTTTTAAATTGTTTAAAGTTTTTAGATTTTATGTTAAGTATTTTGAATAATTTTAAGGAATTTTTATCTAAACAGATTATAGTGTTGTGAGGAAATAATAATGCTTTGGTTGATTTTAATAGATTTGCATTTTTTTTGGGGTTTTACAAAACTTATTGTGTCGTGTCTAGCCTAGCAAGCAAGGGAAGAGGATCTCCACAGAGCCCAGCCTTGCCATCTGAGTTTACTACATATTCATTATGCTACACCAGATGCATTGCACAGTTTTTTTTTTTTACTGTGCATCTTTCTCTGGCTCATCATTTGTCCTGTGTGGTTTAGCATCTCTGGTCACGCGAACATACTCTTATATTGCTGTTTGCAAAATGAGTCTGTATAAAAAATGTACCCTTTGTACCAGTGTGGCACTTTTCTGCATCCCAGTGTAATCTTGTGGATACTTCAGACATTATGCTGGTATTCGTATTGTGCACCTGCATGTTGTCACTATCATAATTATTACTTAACCTCAGGTACCTGGAAGACTTTGCACATAGTACAGAGCAACTTTGTGTTTGTTTTCTGCAAGATGAAGTCATACAAAGTAACTTTTAGTTCTTTTTTATTATGTAGATTAGCTTGAAATGATGGGACTTTGCCATAAAAATTTGCTAGAACAGAAAATTAAAAAAGTTAAAGCTGCTACAAAATAAATCAGCACAGCACTCCCTCTCTCAAACCAAATCACACCTGTGAATGGTTTCTAAATAACTATGCCATCACAAAATGTCTAAAATAAATTTTCCCATTATTTTATATTAACTGAAACAACAAACCACTCATCTGAAAATACACTAATTAACAAGTATTTCCAACTGGATGAGGAGGTAAAGTCACTATTACAATTTACTCTGAAACAGCAGAGGATGAGGTAGGAGTTTCAGGAAAAGAGATGTTTGGTCACGATAAACCTTTAGCAAAAGCAAAAGGCACAGTCCAAGGCCAAGAGCACCAAGTATAGAAGAAATTATAAGCGAAACTAAGTACCAATTATTATCAGAATACTTCTAGTGTTGGGGATGCACGAATCTAATAACATCATGAAAATCAGAGCCATGCGATTTAGATATCAAAAGATCTAATTCCTTAATGAAAGAGTCATTGAGGGAAACAATATGGAATTCAGAAAAGTACAGTGATGAGAGATGACAGGCAAATTTAGGAATGTGAACCATGAAAAGGCAAAATTCAGATTGATGGCTAAATTCATTAAACCCAAAATTTTGAAGAAAGAATTGACAGTATCACAGTGGCTAGCATTGTTAATGGATCCTTTCCCATTTAAATAAATAGTAAAAGAATACAAAGTGTCAACAGTTGATCTGCAAGGTAAAGTTGCTTCAATAGGAAATTTTGTAGCAAAAAACCAAAGTGAACTGGTTTTCAGAAAGGAGGAGAGTTTGAGACACTCAAAAGATTTAATAAATGCTGATATCAACAAAAATTTTATAAACTGACAATATCCACTTTACTACATTTACACAAGAATATATCCAAGAGCCTAAATCAAATTAATTTTCAAGACAATGAAATATAACACAATAAAATAAAATACCAAAATTGAATGGTAGTAAACTAGGGAATAATATATGCACACAGAATATAATAGACCCCAAAATAATTAGGATGCGTGATTCATCTGTCCACTGTCAAAATCAGGTCAGATTCTTCAAAATAAAGAAGTTGGTATCGACCAACTAAACAAAAGCACAAGGCAAACAACTGCAAATGAAGATAAAAACACCTTATTTTGGACATAGTGCATGAAATAATTTTAAGTGGGAAATGTGAATTCTTGTAACATACTTTCCTGTACTGGGTTCTGCCAGACCTGCAGTAACAGGAGTAAGAAAATGGTGTATTTGTAATAAACCCATCTATCTGTATGAAAGTTAAGCAATTTTCTTGTCAGCAGCTTTACTAGTGGGATGTGCCATACACAAAACTAGTTCACCCACTTTGAAAAGGTTATCAACCCTTTTTTGGTTGTATTTAACTAGCGAACAGGCCTGGTTTCGCCCGGTAACAATTTAGTTTTTACAGCGATACTTTGAAAGACAAAAATGGTTACTGTGGGTCATCCTTAAAAGATAAACATATGCTATTGCGATCTTTTCTGTAGACCTTTTTGAGATCTACAATTCTGTATTAAATTAATTTTATGTATTTCTTATGGTTTAGTCAGCGCAAGCCATGCAAGTGCCCTAAAAGCGGTTTTTTACAACTTGATTACAAACGGTTCGACATTTCTCTACTATTATTACATTAAATATAAATGAATTATACACCAAAACCTTCCTCAAGAAATTCTGTAAATGATGTTGAAAACTGCATCAAAATCCATTAAGTAGTTTAGAAGTAATAAGCTACTTTGTTTTTATACTTTTTAGAGATACGGCTCTTATGGTGAACGTTTTAGATTTTTCAAGGCAGCTCCCCAGACCTCGTTAATAACTTTTGGGTAATCAGGGAGGTCATTTAAATTTCAAAGATTTGACAAAGGGTTATTTGATGTAACTTTCTATGACTCATGTCAGGCTTAATTAAATGCCATTTGTAGCCATGAAATATTCCTATCCCAGTTATTATGCTCCTTCGCATAGAACTCAATGAGTGCAGAATGGAGATTGTGATTAAACCTTTCTGCACGAGGAGGATAGTACGGTGATAAAATTATATGGCGAATCCCATTCACAAATCATATATCCTTTGCAAGACAAGAAACAAGCTGAGAACCATTATCAGAGACAATAGTTGAAGGAATCCAAAAAATTTTAAATATGCGTGATTCTAAAGCCTTTATGGTTGAAACTGAGTCAGCCATTCTAAGTGGGATGATCCAAACAAATTTAGAAAATGTGTCTACTGTAATAAATATCTTATATTTATATTTCTTCTACAATTACAATTTTTCTACCCTTCCTTTTTATGTCAAGCAGGGCACTTTATTTGATAAATGACCACTAGTGATGATGTAAAATGCTTTTGTCTGCGTCTCTCTTTTAAAAAGAATAAGTACATCTACGAGTATGAAAAAACAAACATTTTTGTGGATGAAGTATACAAATAAATTTGATATAAAAAATTTAAGAAAAATTGGATTTGTAATTCTGTGTAGACTTGGTTCTAGGATTGAGCCGAGTTAATACATTGTTTTTCCGTGAATCAACTTGTACTTCAAACAGCTAAGTTCGTTCAATTTATCTTGGGGTAAAATATTTTTTAATAATTACTAAGTTTACCATTAAGTAAAGACTCTGATCTAAAATGTATTTAGCTAGCATGGGAAGATTTTTTTTATTTGAATTATGTGTAGCATTTAGAATTCAATTATTGTGTGCTATGTTTAACGGTACACACACACATTAATTTAAATTCATATTACAAGTTCAGTTAAATTTGTAAAAAAATTNTTAATAATTACTAAGTTTACCATTAAGTAAAGACTCTGATCTAAAATGTATTTAGCTAGCATGGGAAGATTTTTTTATTTGAATTATGTGTAGCATTTAGAATTCAATTATTGTGTGCTATGTTTAACGGTACACACACACATTAATTTAAATTCATATTACAAGTTCAGTTAAATTTGTAAAAAAATTTCATTTTTATTTAGAAAATTTATTTGAGTTTCTGTCAAATTTGCTACACATTTTAATAAATCCCCCTTTCACTTTATATTAACGAAACATTTAACTTCATTTAAATTGTTTTGAAAAATTGTGATGAAATTGGATATTTCCAAACTATACCACTTATTTGCTAAATTTTTGTTACAGAGAAAATACCGCACTACACAAACCAATAACATATTGCTACCTGCTTTACTCCTTGGGAATGGACCTACAAAATCAATAAACAACTTTTTCAAAGGTTTTTCTGCAACTTCTGAAGCAAGGAGACCCAAGTGGGTATTTTGTTTCTGTTTACTAAGGGCACATATAGAACACAACTTTACTCGCTCAGCAATAACAGCATGCATTACCTTCCAAATAAATGTACTGCGTATAGTTTCAATAGTCTTGTAAGTGCCCAGATGACCTCCAACCAGAGAGGAATGGAAGTACTGAAAGACCATCGTACATAGGTGGGCAGGCAAAACAATACACTTTCTGTTATCCTTAGATTTACAAAACAAAGCATCCTTTGACAGAAAATGTTTTTGGTCTATGCCGAAACGTAAATATTGAATAATGTTTGGAAAACTCATCTTTATGCTGATGGTCTTGGATGTCCGTAAAAGCTAAAGGGAATTCAGAATGAGGAAATGCATATCACCCAACGACCAATCTTGCCTAACTGTCTCAGGCGAGCCAAGAGTCAAGATAAAACTTGGTTGTATGTTTTCAACAAAAATTCTTAGTTTTCCAAATACTGTCTTAATTAATCTATCCCATAAACAACAGCCAAACATTCTAATTCGTGTATGGTTGATTTCCTTTCCTGTGAAGTTAAAGTCCGGGATGCAAAAGCAATTGGCTGGCAGACACCGTCAATGTCCTGGGCAAGGTCTGCCCCCACAGCCAAACTGGAGGCATCTGTTTGTAGGATGAAAGGTTTAGAGAAGTCCGTCATCCGAAGAACTGGAGGATTAAAGGCAACCTCCTTGCTTATTTATATTTTCAACATGAAAATTTCAAAAGTACATCTATTACAAACTAGCTATTGACCTTCCGTGCCGTACAGAATAAAAAACTTAACTACCAACCCATAAATGTCACAATATTGATTTTACGAAAATTTGACAGAATCAATATTGTGACACAGTTATGAGTTCGTAGTTAAATTTTTGTTTCTGTACTGCAATAGTTAGTGCACTATAAACGTACTTTTGAAAGTTTCTTTTTAAAAATATAATTAAGCAAGAAAAACCAATAATCAAAAATGAGGGATAAAGCTTGCCATTAATAATGTCATTCATTAAAATTTTAACTGCAGTTTGATACTCTTCACTCCATTAAAATTTCACGTTCTTTTTTTCGTAATTTATTCAATTATCTGCCAGATGAGGGATAAATGTACCAAGGAACTGAACCATGCCAATAAAACTGGCTACACCTTTTACATCATGGGGTGGAGAAAAATCACGTATTGCTGTAGTGCGGTCAGTATCAATTGAAATGCCTTTAGAAGAAATTTTGTGACCTAGAAATGAGATGTACTGTACTGCAAATTTTTATTTTGTTGTGGTTGACAGTCAACTCAAACTCAGCCTTCTTCTCTATGCGGGATAGTACTACTTTCGAATGCTGTAGGTGTTGATCAAAATTTTGAGAGTAAACTACCAAATAATACAAATAATTATAGACATATTTAAATGCAACATCATGAAAAATCTTATCTAACAAATGAGTCAGAACTTGTGCACCTGTGGCTAACCCAAAAGGTGCACAGTTAAATTGATATAAGTTCTAAGGGACACAAAAGTTAGCGACTGGTTTGGACTCTTTAGTTATGGAATTTGATGATAGGCAACATTAAATAAAGTCAATAGTAATGAAAACTGTGGCTCTCCCAAACCAGTGGAAGGCTGAATGTAAATCTGGCAAGGGGACAGAATTAATTTCAATTTTTTGATTGATTTTACAATTAGTAATGCAGGGTTAGTATACTGTGACGTTGACAGCTCAATAACTGCCTTGTCTAACAAATCCCGAACATTTTGCTTCAGCAACTACGTTTTGGGGGGTGCCAAACGATAAGGGTGACTCTTCACATATTGTTTATTAATTAGTTTTGTATTCCAAAAGATCTGCAAGTCAGAGTTCAGAGGTAAGTACCTTATGAACTGTCCACATAGTTATTTTAATGTCAGGCTTTGTTCATTACTTAGATGTACAAAGGAATCACTACATTGTTGGGATTAAAATGTAGGATTTAATTCTGAAGAAAGACATTGCTTTGATTCACTGTTAACAAAATCAGCTCCAAGAATGAAGTCAGATCTTACGTTCTCGGCCACTAGACATTTACACATCCAGGTAAAACATGATATCTTTACCTTAATAATGATTCATGATATTGGCAGGGGCTCACAAGAAGCTATATGACACCTAGGCTTGGTATGCTCAGTGGATTTAAAAATATTTTTTCTTCAAATTCCTGAAAGAGTTTAGTAGAAATTCTACTACGTGCAGATTTTGAATCTACTAGTGTGTTAGAGCAAAACTCCCGAAAACTATTCCAACATGAGGAGTATTAATTTTCTGAACATTAATGATATTTTGAAAATGGACCCTAGCAATAAAATATTCAGTTTAGGGCTTCTTTATGTCCAAAAGGACTAAAAAGGTGTTAGAACATATGCGACAGCCTAATGGAATGTAATATGTGGGCATTGTACTGAGCATTGCCCAAAATGACTGGCGAGCAAGACTGCTCTCACATTTTCTGCTTGCTGGGTGAGTTTTTCAGGACTAGCATTTGGGTGCAATATGACCTACTTTACCACAATAATGACACACTTGTGGTTTTCTTTTCTCCCCCGAAGCTGACTGAGGGTCAGGTTCCTTGGGACTTTTCTCCTTATCAGACTTAGAATTGGTATCAATTTGGTTGAGATCAAATTTATACTTAACTTCAGAATATTTTATTTTGAAATCCTGTTTATATTTTTTATTATTACTATCATAGACCTGATTTTCCCATATTTGATCAAAATATTTGATCTAATTGGAACAAGGCAGTGGGTTTCCCCACAAAAAACCAATCTTGATTTCTCTAAGGTGACAGACCTTCAAGAATAGTGTCCACAATCTCAATCTCAGGCAACCCTAACCTGATGTAACCTGATAATGATTAATCAGGAGCCTGTAAGAGGTTAAAAATGTGTAGTTTTAACTGAGTGAGAAGCCTGGAAGAAACAAAATAACCTGAAATATCTCCATGATATGTTAAAGGACAGAGACTGATTAATAGCCAAACTGGTTCTCTCACTCGGGGGAACTTGGGTGTAAGTGTTTAAGAGTTTTAAAAGTTCTGTATCAGGAACAGCATAGCTTAGTTTTAACTCAACAATTATTTTGAAAAATCTAAGGAACTTAGGAATATCTAATCCATCAGCTACAGGAAATTTTTTTAACATTTGCTGTAATGAATTAGTTAAATTTTCAATAACAGGGGAAAATATATTTCTCTATGGATTTAACCCAGAGGTAAGCATACTGAGTGTGGTTGTGAAAAACACACCACAATTTTGACTAATAGATGGTGAAGTAAAAAACAGTTGTCCAGACAATAGCACTGATGGATAGGGAACAGGAGCAGAGGTACAAGCAGGAATGTGGCCACTAAGGTTAACAGCAGAGGACATAACAGTGCAAGTTGTTGATGCACCAGTACCAAATGAGGCAAATAACTCCACAAGAGGAAGAGATGTAGCAGCAGTGCCTGCCCGTGCCGAAGACTGCTGTTCAGATTTACAAATACTAGAATGCAGGTTTTCAACCTGTTGTATGATAGTGCACAGGGAAGATTTTTGAACATGAGAAAGGTTATCTACTTGTATAGTCAATAAATTATTTACTCACCTACCAAGGTGTGTCAATCTTCACTTTTGTCTGGAAAATGACTGAGCAGAAGCTTCAATCTCAAGGTTATTATAAAGATATTGATCACAATCTTTGTAGTACATTCATTCTATTCAGGTGTCAATCAGTATCAGTGTGATAATCATTGAAGTCAATATGCGCATTTGCGTGAAAAACCAAGCGCAGGGCTTTTTGGAGTACTGCAACAGTATTTTAAGAGGGGATGCCTCTTTATAAATCACATTCATATGATAATTCATCCTTAACGAGGAACTCAGGCACTATAGTACCCATGGTTAAGGATGAATAACAACACAAATACACAAATAATTACAGAATTAGTTTCTAAAATAAAAAATTTATTTTACATGCATGTCACCACCACCAAGGTCAAACATGACCTGTCAAGAGATTAGAGGAAGTGTTAAAAACTAACATGCAAAACTTATGCACAAAAGCTCATCTAAGTAACCATGCAGCCCTGCTACCACTTCTGCACCACCCTACCCCAACAACTGAGGTATCAAACATCCCAAGGCAAAAAAAAAAATATTTTCTACTTAGGATGTCCCACACAGTTCAACCGCCGCAGGCAGGGTGAGGATCTAGGCATGAATCCATTTTTACCTAGATGTACTTAAATAAAAGGAACAAGTTAAAGAACATTGGCGGAGTTACAATATTCCTGGTTTCCTCACCAAATGTGAATGAACATGTTATAAAAAAATTAACTACAAACAAAGTACAATTAAAAAAAAGTTTTTTTACGGGTGAGGTAATTTTATTTAAATTACCTTAAAATAATTTTATATATATTATAATAAAATAATAAATCTGAATATCAGTTACATTTGAACAAATTTTAACATTAGTTATTTCTTTTATCAGTGGGGGCCCCAGGGTATATTTATTTTTAATTAAAAGATTTTTAAAAATTCTCTTTTTTTCACATTCACCACAATTTTTTAAATATTAGGTTAGGTAAAAGTTCCATCAGCATGGCATGCACATAAATGGTGCACAATATCAATTAAGTTTGCTGGAACATATCTGTCTGGTTTGCAGGACTGGTGAAGCTGGCAGAATCCCGAAGCAGAAAGTAGTTACAAGAAGGGCATGTTGTCTTGTGTAACGGGGTTACATGTTATCTGACTTCATTCCTTCAGACTTCTATAGTCAGAACGCCCAGGGACAGCAACCTGAAAACAACAGACTCCTGTGAACCACACTTTATTGAAAACAAATTAATTTTATATAAATAGTGAAACAGTGAACATACGAAAAACATAAACACCAAACCCATCATATTGCTTACCAAAAGCGGCACAGAATTTTGGCTTGTTACGTGGCTGATAAAATGTCCAAAAAGCACCAAGAAAGACTAATTCAGCTAATTCCAAAATCGGCTCAGCAATTTCCAAGAACGTCAATTGCATGCGCTTGCCACTTATAGCTACAGAGTGATCAAAATCACAATCATTGTGCAGTGAAATGAACTTAGAACATATCAAAATTATACATGAATAAATTTTCTTGTTAATTAAAAAAAACATTGATTTAAATAATTCTACTTAAAATATTGTTATAATTAATTATGACACCCTTAATTTTCTATGTTGATAGCCGTTATAAAGTGCCAGCTGAAAAGTTATAATTTATGTTTACCATAATGAAACCGACGAAGGACCAAATTTTATAAATTAAATTACAGAATCTTTTTTTATGTATTTTACTTAAAGAAAACAACTTGTACTTTTTTTATTTTTAACATTTAAATTACTTATAAGTAATTGCCATTTTGGAGTGACAAAATATTTTTTAATGATTCTTTATTCTTACGCAACAGATGGCAGTGGAAATCAGGAACAAAGCTTTGTTGTAAAAAAAATAATAAAACTTACCAAATGGTAAGGAAAAAACATAACCAAACAAGGTGTGGCAAAATATTTATTCTGCACACTACAAGACAGATTGGGTGTAAATTTATCCGACACCAATTTGAAAAGTTTTTGAAATCATTTCATTTTGATAATCACAACTTGAAAAAAATTAATGCTCCAGGAACAAATCCCATATACAATCCTGCATGGACAATAATCCACCTTTGGACTGCTCTGTAGTTGTTCATCACACTTGGAGTGTCTGGATCTTGCAATGCAAACATTTGCTATGGTCCATACCGTATAAGAAGGCCACTTTCTGACAGTCAGTGAGTGGCAATTGACTAATACGAAACAAACAAAGTGCCATTTAGAAAATCCTGTATCAGCTGATGCACGAACGAACAAAAGTTAATATTATGTTGGCTATTCTGAGTGCACTGCCAACGCACATCAGACAAGCAGAAAATACGCGATAAGAAAGAGTTCCAAGTTTAATTAATACATTTTATTTTATGTGATCACAAAACAGTGGTTGTTAGTGTTAAAAACTAAACTTCGTGATAATGTAGTTATGATTAGGTGATCAAAATGAAATGTACAATAGAACGATACGACGTGGAAAAGTTTTCTGAAGTTGTGCTAACTTCAGAAAGCTTTTTCACGTCTTATAATCCACCTCAAACCTTGCTTTCAACACGTCCATGATATTAATTCCAAAAGCATACAGAAATATTATATAATATTGTTGAATTATTTTTTCTAATAATTTGACGAAACGACACGAATTTTAAATGTATTTTCAGCCCGTAACATAAGAATTATCAATTTTAAAATATACGCCATCTTTTGACCATAAAGAGAGTTACTCAAAACTTCGTCGTGACGTGCTGCGCGCTATCTATCGGATATTCTGCGAGCTATTACCTGCCAGAAATGAATCTCTTTCCTGCGTGATATATAACGAATTTACAAACATTTGCCAATAGTTATATTTTTCCACGAGCTCTGCATAATTTTTAAAGTAACATTTATTTCATATACAACGATTTGGAGTACAAGTCACTTATATTCGGCCTGTAATCGTTCGTCTACGTAAATTATACGCCACGTTGTTCTCTCGAAACCCATCTCCTTGATTCCGTAGACACGCGTGAATAGTTTTGAGCAATTCTAACGTTATTCCCACGTCACATATTTCCAACTCGAATATATTAGCTATAACGTCCAAAGTGTAATAATAGATACAACAGACCGTCTCGCCAATTTTAACCCAAATTCACTATCTCGGACAAATTAAAAAAGAGTTATCAAATATCTAACATTTTATATTTTTACTTTTATAACGTACTTATATTTTTAGACAGATATCAGTCTTAAAATATCTTAAAATTTGTTTAGCATTACAGTACAATGAGAATTGGATTAGCTGACAGCGTGTTGATAAAAAATACAGCCCCGGCGTGACGGACCAGCTGATGGCGGAAGGATACGTAGTCAGATGTAAACAGTGGCACTACTTTCACCGAGCTGTCAAAAAGTGGCCTTCTTATATGGTACAGAATATAACAGTGTATGTTGCATATATCCACATTTCATCAACATAAACAATAGGCATTTTTATCTTCCCCAAACTTGCCATTCGCTTTCGCTCTCATTCTTAAGTACCTTTACCTTCCAAACAACAATGTCTTATCTCTCCATCAGTAAAAATTTCACAGTTTTGCATTTCCTGAACCTGAAGACAATGTTCTTTATAATTTTTGGAAAGTTTCTTTGCTTCAACAAAAATTAATTTCCTTTCGCAATATGAGACAGTTGATTTTTTTAAGTAGGTACTTTATTTCTGTGGGCATAAAAGTTTTGAATTGTTGCATCGAACAACACACAAATCAAATTTATTCAAAACAATTTTTCTGCAACTCGTCTGTAATTTTTCCCAGGTGTACAAACTTTTTTATTCATTAGTTTTGCTACGCTTATTTCCGTAGGTATTTTACATGTTCTCACCACCGATTTTCCTGTCGCAACTGCTCGTTTCATGTAATTTTCAATACAATATGTATGTCTTCAAGTTAACTTTCTTGATATCAAAAAATGCAAATACATTGCCAATAATTTCCAGGCCTTCATTGTGAATACTAGGACTTTTTTACTCAAACATACCATTACTTACTCTTTATTTAATGTCTCCCGCAAGACCAATGTGTTCGCTTTATAAGCGCATAGACTATACAGTAGATATTGGTGACGCTAATGCTGCTGTGTGGTTGGCTCGCTAGACCTTCCCCGCCTCCCTCCTACCTCCCCGACTGCATTCTTTCCAGATATTTTGTTGACATTGTTGAGTTATATTGAGAAAAGTTATGAATTCAGCAGGAATAAATTACTTCAGTACACTTTTTCACAGCTCTGAGAACAAAATCAAAACCATATAGTCTATCCTGAAAAGTGAAACTTGGAAAACATAATTACTTAATGTAGGGGATAAAGCTAAAAGCTGGGGAAAATATATTTTCAGAAGGACCAACAGTTATATAAGCTCTAACTCGTAATATTTAAATATATTAGATAAACTTATAAACAAAGTTCCAACTGTGGGAGAAGTAGAAAAAGTAATAAAATTATTGTGTTTTTGTGTGTGATGGTTTAAGTTGTAAATTAAGCAATGTGGATGTGCTCCCTTAAACCATTAAACCACATCTTTAATACCATCTTTAAAACTGGTGTATTCCCAGATAGACTCAAATGGGCAACTGTTATACCTCTGTTAAAGAAAGGTGATGGTCAATGTAATCAATTAGAGACCCATTTCACTACTGACTACTATCTCTAAAGTGATTGCGAAATTAATTTTAAATTTACTGTTGTATCTTTTTGAAAAACATATATTTATCTCAACTTATCAATTCTGCTTCAGGCTTTAGAAAAAGTACTTCCACAAGTGAAGCAATATACAAATTGACTACCAGTATCACACCTATCACACCAGTGATTGGAGTGTTTTGCAATCTAACCAAAGCTTTTGACTGTAGAAATAATGATTTGCTTATAGATAAACTAACATTTTTTTGGCATCCAGTATGAAATGAATAACCTTATGCATTCATATCTATCGGTCAAACAGCAAGAAGTTTGTATTGAAGACAATATTTTCTATACATATTTGAAACAAGGAAAAGAAAGCTTGGTGTACACTAAGGCTCAATTATTGGACCCCTGCTGTTTCTTGTTTTGTATTGATGCAGGACAGTGTCCTGCCTATCCCTAGATTGTCTGTCCCACCATGTGTCCCCAGCTGCACCAACTGCATCACGCACTTCAACAATCTCAGAATAGACCAGCGAGTGCAGTGCAAGTGCAGTGTCAGTGTTTGCATACCTTCACCCTACGCTGGCAAGTAGGCTCTGCCGGGGAGGTATGGAAAATTCTCCGGCATCCAGAGAAAGCATTATGAAAGGTTTTTCCGGTGAATTTTGCAGGGCGCTATATTAAAATTATAAATAAAATTAAATAATAAACACAAAGATGAGCATTTTGTGCAAGGGATGTCCCTAGAAAACTAATAAGCATTTACTTTGTTTTACTAATTTAGTAATGTGCAAAAGAGATTTCAGTTATATATTTCACTTTTTGTGTTTTTAAATTTTATGCAAGGGTTTTAAGTTTCAAATTGTCTTTTGTAACTTTCAGTGTATTTTTAAATTATGTTCACAGCTAACTAAAGGGTGATTTGTGTGATTTGCATAGTTATAAGGCACGCACATGTAACTTATGTTCTGGGCACCTTCGCCGGTTTTTACCATTCACTTCATGTTGCATATTATATTATTTCTGGTACCTTTTGTCTTTCGTACCCGGAGATAACGCCTCACCTTCCCCAGAAATTACATTGCCTGGTGATTGCTTTAATTTACAATTTAACTTCACACATGTATGGCTGTAAATCCACGTTTTTTTTCGCATAGTCTATCTGGCGGGCTTAGGACCACGGTCAGCTTACTTTATTTTGCATGTGTGAATGTAATCTAATCAGTGCAGAAAAAAATGTATGTGTGCAAGTACAACCTACTAGCATGTATTTTTCCAGTGTCTCCTTTAGGTGAACGGTACCCCAGTAATCGGCCATTTCACAATGCCCTTAATCAGGGTAATAAGTAAAACATAAGTTTGTGAGATAATTTCATTGCAGTATTTATGACGTGCAGGTCAGCCTGTTATAGGTCTGTAAGATAGCACAATTACTACTTGGGAAGCTAATCAGTATAAAATGCCACTTTGAGGTTAAGTATATGTCGTCCGGGTGATAGGCCGTATGATCCTGGGATCAACCACTCCTGTCTCAGCTCTGCCATCACATCATCAGCCAGCAATGACTGGTGCCTGTCTGATAACTTACATCGTTCCCAATACCTTAAATTTCCTTAATTTTTGTCTAACCGCTCCTTTATCACGTAGCTCCCGGCCATAACAGGCTAAGCGGAGGCAATATAAACAGTTTACCTTGCTTCCCTAATCAAAATGCCACTCCTGATCTGTTTTAAATTATACCAATATTTTGGTCTCCAGAAAGTCACAGGAAGAACTAGGTCACTTAGTACTACATTCATGGAATTAGATGCACGGTTTAAAGCCAACAGATTAAATATTAACCTTGTAAAGACCCATTTTATCTAGTTTCTTATCAAAAATAGCAGACATATAGAGTTAACTGTTCACCATGGTGCAGAAGTCAATGAATCAAATAACACCAAATTCCTTGCGTTACATGTAGATAATCATTTCAACTGGAAATCTCTTATTGTACAAATTTTGTCAAAACTTGGTAACGCTTGTTTTACCCTGCACAATATTGAAAAAAATTTTAGCTGAGAAACCGCAATAATGGCATACTTTGCCTGTTTTCACCCTCGCATGACATATGATATCATTTTTAGGAGGAATTCATTGTGGAATAACTAAATATATGTTTTCGTGTCCGTATTGTATAGCATATATAACTTTACTTGTCTTGTGTCTTTATACAAACATGTACTCTCAAAGATCTACTGGACCCAATAAACTAAACCACTAAACCAATGTCATACATATTACTCCATGAAGCTTATGCCATATTTTAGACTACAGATATTATGCTGCTCAAAACAAGCTCTGAAATTGTTACATGAAAAATAAAGGTTTTTACTTTTAGTAGCACTCAAATATATTTGGGCAATTATCGTATTATGGTGTATGTTATGCAAGGAAATACAGTGCTCTTATGATAAATATTGCAGTAATTGTATAAAAATATATAAATGTAAAGTTGCCATGAAATTTATTATTATAATTTTATTAAGAAGGAAATAAAAAAACATAGAATTACTTTTATGATTTTTTGCCAGCATCAGTGAAAGTACTCAAGAACACATTTAAAGGCAGGTTTTTTTTTTCCATAGGTTGATTGCAAAAGTACTTATTTAACTGTGAACCAGTTGTAGTTAGTAATAATATATACTTTCATCTTCATTTGTATTGCAGGTTCGTTGTTTTGTACGTCATGATGATTTAAATTCTAGCAGTGTGCTTACATCAGAGCAACTGACAACTTTTAATGGACTTCGCCAGCACACAGAATATGGTTTCCAAGTGCGTGCTAAGACCACGCATGGATGGGGAGAGTTCAGTGCACCTATTTTTAAGACTACTGGCCAGGTTTTAGGCACAGGTAATTTGTATAAACCTCATTTACATAGATTTATTCACCTACATTAAAAAATGTTAAGTTATTATACTGTTAATTTCTCCTTAAACTGTGTCAATACATAATTCACGAGTTTTAATACAAACTGTAATAAAGTGTTGATTGTTATGAAAACTGTGTCAGTGTACAGTCACATTTCCCTCTGTTACAGTACATGCAATACTGAAATATTTTTGTGTATTTACTTTGTTCAGTATTCACAGCATATATTCATATTTAGTAATATGTAATAGTTAGGGATTCAAACAAGGTTACTTTGTCTTGGCAGTTTGTATCTCATATTTTATTGTACAGTAAAGCTTCTGTTTACTGAACTAATTGGGGAGATATAGTCCGGTAAACCAGAAAGTCCGGTATATAGAAAATTACAAAAAAATCTACAGATATGAATATTTAAGTGACTCACTTTAGCATTGTTTTCAACATGGCGAAGATGTTTGTGCATTTGGGAGGAACGATGAGCCGCAAGTATTCCTGGTAATTTATGACCAACCATTAGCTGTCCAAGGGAAAGGAAGGAACAAAGTGAGCTTATATAGTTAACATATTTTCTGGGTCTCTGCTGAGTAGTAAATTTTTGCGGCAAGCACGTCAACTTGCACTGTGACATTCTTTTCTTTTATTTTGTGTCCCCAACTTGTTCAACTTTTCCACTCCAGTGCTTTTCTTTTCTAGTTTTTATAACTTCCGTAGGCTAGATGAAAATCTGGAAACGGAAACAGGCAGTATACCGTCCCTTCCCCTGTTGTGAACGTATGTGTGTGGCAGTTAAATTCCATATTTACCCATGTACCACTTGCACATTTTTTCTCAGAAATGAGAATAGTACGGGTCCTGGTGGCCCTTTAGTGACAAAAATACTATAATAGGCATACCGTATATGTACATTATATGAATATCAGTACCATCTTTTGTGTAACGGGCCATGCCACATTTGATCACATTCTATAAGCTCCGGCTGTATGTGCTGACCTTGATGTTCAGGTCGTGTTATCGTTAGCCCGCCTGCTACAGTTTATTTTTATCAAGCCTCACACAGCTGTCAGACTATTTAAAATCCATCACAACTGGCAGACATTCTGTCTGCATCATCACTTTTTCTGAAATTCATGTTTAGTACTATTCCACAATCCAATAAATTGTGGCATTTTGAGTGCTGTGATGTGGCCTGCAGTCGTGCCACGGAAACACCTGCTACTAGTTTTTCTCCCGAGGGGAAGCCATTTCACACAACAAACATGCACAATCATTAACTTTAATGCAGGATTGACTATAATAAGTTGTATGTGATAGTTCCCAAAAAAAATAGACTATGATACACATGAGCAACACCAGGCTCAATGACCATATAACCACACTATTGCACAATTCTGAAAATAACTTGCTTCCCTCTGCCTTTCAAGTAAGCGTACTTATCTCGCCAGTGTACAATAATGCATTTCAGGTCCTACAAGCAGCAATTAGATACATTCATAAAAACCATTTACATTGGAGAATAAAATCCTGTATATACTTCATGATTTCAAAGAAAAATAAATTTTCTCTTTTAAAAAGTGTTAAAATTTAGATGTAGTTAAGTATCATTCTGTTTAAAATGAACATCATCCTATGAAAGACAACAAACAACAAAAACACGTAAATTTATTTGCAGAAAATATATATTAAGGGTTATTTGATTAATTTTTGCACACTATGTTTTCACGACAAAACTTCCAGCTCTCTGTAAAGTAGCAGTCGTGCAAAGACGTGTTAAAACACCCCGGACTGAAACACTTGCACATGTTTATTACCTTAGGTTTGTAGTAGTCAAACTAAAAAAATAACAGAATGAATCTTTAATGGCAACAGCTAGGTGTAAAAATTATGTGGAATAAGAGCAATTCAGAAGAATGTGCTTTGTAAAATATACAAGATTGCTGCAGTAAACAGAAACAGATATATTGGGCAGGGTGCATTGATGAGTTATACACACTCGTATAGAGCACATCCTACACAGGAAATGATGTGTGTATCACAAATTATGGTCACGGCTATAGTAGACTACTGGAGCTGAGCCGTTGCAAGATTCTAAAAATAACTTCCACCCACCTGCCTAACACAGCCTGTTTACACTTGTGCATATCTCGCCGCTGAACAACACTTTTCATGCCGTACAAGTGGTAAGTGGACACAGTGATTAAAAAAATAATTGTGTCTTCAGATTTTGACCAGTAAATAGGAAGTCCGCTGATTAGAGGACCGGAGGTATTACTGTATTTACTTTGTTCAATATTCACAGCATAAATACATATTCATGTGTAGCAAAAGGTCCCTCATATTTAGTAATATGTAGTAGTTGTTTGGGAGTCAATCAAGGTTACTTTGTATTAGCAGTTTTAATCTCAAAGGTAAAAAAAAAACTTCAATTAAAAATGCTTTTAAGGTGATTCCACATAGAGAATTATTTGGCAAACGTAATATAGAACCTAAAATTATTATAAAGTGACGTATAAAGCCTTCAAACTAGAAAATTCTATCACCACCACTAACATATTAGTGTCTGTTGTAAAAAATGTTATTGAATCATTTTTTACTATCACTGTGATGTAAAATATTTGTGGTTTAGGCATATCATACCATTTTAATTATAGTCTTACTTTTACAACTACATGGTTGTCTGATAATGTGTGGGGCATGCCAGACATTTCTAGTAGGAAAATAACTTTCAATGTGCCGCATCCCACATTTCAGACTGTACCTCACATAAAATTGTTCATCTAATTGTAAG
Source organism: Clitarchus hookeri (assembly GCA_002778355.1). NCBI lineage: Eukaryota > Metazoa > Arthropoda > Insecta > Phasmatodea > Phasmatidae > Clitarchus > Clitarchus hookeri. The sequence continues at coordinate 205,581 of NQII01000664.1, forward strand.
GTTGATCCACCCATGTATGTGGACTTTTACAGGATCAGCAATATATTCAACTTGTTAATGGTATGATGATGAAGGAAAGTCCGATTACTTATGGTAATATGCTGAAATTTGTAACTGGGTTCACCCATCAGTTGTGTAAATTTGATAAAAACACAAAAATTATAAATTTTAAGAAAGTAGAATAGTGAAATATTACAATAATTTTTTTTTTTACTGTGTACGATTGAGTTGTATTTATATATTTCTGTATTTTTCTTGTGTCTAGTATCTTTGGTTTCCTTTCCAAAATCTCAAAGATAAACATTACAATTTTTAACTCTAAAATGTAAAAATTGTATATGAATTGAGAGAGAGTTCAAGAATACTACCACTCAGTAACTTTGGGAAATACTCCTCAACTGTAGTGTATAATACTGTAAAGTGCAGTCATCAAGCAATTATGTAGTAAAAGCTTTTTTCCAGCAAAATTTGCTCAATAGATGACCCAGAATGAAGCGAGGCCTAGTAGTTAAAACTGCTCTCAATTGGGCATGCTAGTGGTATTATGGGGGGAGAAATGTAAACCACATTTAATAGATGCTGTAATACAGCAGATTTGGAAATTTATTTGTGTGGGAAAGAACAACAAATTATCTGGAAAAGTTTAACAGAAGTTGCATGTTTAGTTATTTTGTAAATGCAGGTGGGATGAGAATTCAAGGAGAAGTTTGGAGTTTCTGTAATTATATAGCAAGACACGTGTGAATGAGAAAAAATGAAATATATTATTTGTGAAATATTTTTCTGTAGTGACCTTGTAAAACTTAGTTTTCTGTGTGGTCCTGCAAATAATGGGAAATAAATTTTGGTAATTAAATGCATTCCTAACTTATAATGAAGTCAGTGTTTTTTCTTTGATTCACTTGGTTAGCATTTAATTTGCTGCTCTTCACGTATTTATAAAACATGCAACTCTTCTTGAATTCCGTTCAGCATTCCATTTATTGTTTTTCATTTGTTTCTAAAACATGTAAAAAAAAATTAAAATATATTCTGTATACAGTGTTTGCTTTAAAATTGCCCTACAAATTATTTATGCTGGGTATACCATTATGCACCCTCGCCTGCCCAAAGTGGGGACAGTGGTATGCGGTTGCGGTACACTGCTCTGCACTTTCACACACACGTACTGCACTAGTGTCGGCACTCACGGTGCACTGCAACTACACTAGTGCGGTTGATGTGGTGGACGCGCGGTGTGGCAAACGGTCTGTAGGGCAGGATGCCGTCCTGCATCAATGTAAAACTTAGGGTGGGAACAAACGCCAATATTGTCCCTCCCTACTATTATAGGGGAGGGACAGTGTCCCCCTCTCCCCCTTCTCTGCAGTAACTGATTGGTAATAGTGTTTGTTATAGTTAGAGGCAACAAAATTTCTAGCTGATAAATAAACTGTTGGTACCATGGTAGTCAGCTTGTTTTTGGTTCAGTTGTAGTGTGCAACAAAGACAGCCATATTGCTAGACTGACATGAGATTTTAGTATGGTAAAATAATGAAGCTTTGTTAAAATGCCTGGTTTTTGAATCAAACATTTAACAGTTAAGTTATTCACTTTGTTGATATTTTGAAAGTTATAGATTTCAATATTTTAGACAGGTAAAGAGAGCAAAGAAATTGCCTTTATGGTAATTGGTTTTAATTCACCACTGTAAATCTCAGGTGATGACTGTAAATCTGAGATAAGCAGGTTCAATTGCAAAAAATCACTAGAAATCTTAAAAATTCCACTAAAAATTCAGGAAACTGAAAAAAAAATCCAAAAACTTACCACAATTCCCATAAAATTTGTTCAAACGAACAAAAAAAGATAAAAAAATTAATATTATTAAAAAATACCAAAATAATATTAATATAATAAAACCATGAAGGTAGGTTTTACAAGATTTTAAATGTGAACAGAAATCATTATGTAACACATTGTAATATTAGATTAATATCTTTATATTTCTAAACATGCACTGAGCAACCTTTGAATGCAGTCGGCAAGACTCATCACAATTTTTTTATACCACAAAAAAATTCTTGTTCCAGAGAATTTGTTCCATAACTAGGAGAATTGTTCCCCTCCTTTTATAGCCTCCCTTCCCAAGGAAATCTAGGCCTTTTATTATTACTCTGGTACTAATGGCGTTGATAAACTTACAGCCAATATGTGATTTCAACATCAAGCAATGTACATCCAAACCATGACATGTTGAATATTCATAGTAATTCAATTAAAATTCAAGACAAACACACAGACACTGACGTCTTACTCAAGACTCACACAAAACTCTCCGCACCATAAGTCGGTGTATAACAAACCGTGCTACGGAGGATGGCAACTTTCGAGCCTGTGTGTTAATGTTTTGTTTTGGAGTCTTCACATTTCTGTTTCCCTGAGCAGTTTTCTCAGTTTCTATTGACATCATTGTCGACGAGAAGCTAAGCCTTACCAACCTGCGCATATGCTCTTTGCTTAACCTTATATGTCCTAGACAGGTGACTGAAATGTTGCATTATATTAATTACTTTTGATTAATTTTTATTTTGAAAATTATAAATAAATCTTTGGAGATATGAGAAAAGTACTAAAAGTTAATTTGCTGTGTGGTATTTATTTGGTGAGAAAACAATTTTGATGTACTACCTTCCATTATTATTACACTTTTGTAACACTATGAAAATTTTCACCTCTTAGTAGGCATATTGTTTTTTTTTTTAGACTGGGGTTGATCAATAAATAGCACAGTAAACTGCAATAAAATTTAGTTCTAGTCAATATTTTCAGGAACGATATAACCTAGGGTGCAGCAACAGTATAAAGTGAGAAAGGGCGGAAGGGGACAGGAGACCATTGACTTTCCTGGTTGGTAGTTGGAAGGAGCCAAGGGATGGTAAGGTTTAAAACACCAAAACAAATTTTGTGAAATACACATAAATTTCCTCTTAAACTCAAAATTTAAAACATTGAGTAAATTACTTTTAAAAGATTTGTAATAATTATCTGATAAAAGAGGAAAGTATATTCTTAGTCTTTTGTGTTTATATAGTTTCTTTGTAACCATACAAATGTCCTATTTATAAGCTTCATTCTTTGGTAACCCGAGCATACAGCGACATGTCTAAGAGAGTCCTATCATAGTAAGAACTTCTTCATCTAGGAATCACTTGCTGATAATAGTACGTGTCGTTTAGGAAGGCCATCATTCAAGACTGCAGCACATGTATGATTTGTTTTCTTTGGCAAAGAGACTATGAAGGTAGACCTAACATTTTAGGTAATTTTAAATCTTTAACGGAAGTACTATCTCGTATTCTAAAGTGATAAGAATGCCTGTAGTGATATATTGAACAGACTTAAAGTAATGCTGTGGGAATACTGTATTCTAAGATCAACACAGTTCATCAGGTAAGGAAAAATGAAAATCTTAGTTGGTTGTACAGCCATCACAATTTTTAACAAAGTGATAAGAATTAAATTAACAGGTTTTATTTTATTAATGTTAAGTTACAAGTTAATTCTGCAGTAGAAACTAAAATTAACTGTCAAAAACACCACCTACTTTTGGTATTATGAGCACATTACTATATAGGTAATCAGCCTCTGAATTGACCCCCTTTGAGCATATTACGATGCTCCTTCCCTGGATATAACCAGAATTCTGGAGATATTGTGTCAAAGCGATAGATTAGTTTGACTCCATCCTCAACCTAAGGGCTATTTCCAGTTCATCCCTCATGCAATGGGAGGCCAAGCTGGGCTGGTATGAACCAGCCCAACCTATTTAATGAAGACAACTTTGTGAGAAGTAGGTGAACAAACACTTCTGAAAATCAGTATTTGTTTGTAGGGTCCAGCATGTTAACAATTGCTAATATAACAGTATAGGACTCCTACTGTAAATTTATTTGGTTGTCACGATACTTAATGCACTTTTAAAAATCAAAGCTCATTTATTGAAAAAGTTAAAAATAAATGTTTGCAGATAGTTTGTTTTTTCTAATTATTTAAATACGGTATTACAACTAGGGATGATATAATTTCTATAAACTGTTTACAAATGTCCTGGAGACTTCTGGTTTACAACATAATAATAGTTTATTAAATTAAGTGAAATTGTAATATGACTTGCATTAAAAATGTCTTGCATGTCTAAAAGTGCCCAGCAACTGATGGGGAGAAGCAATTGTTATTAGAAAACTGCTATGGGCAAAGGGATATTGCATGTTCCCTTGGTTAAAGGGCTTATTCTGGGGTGCATTATGCCATAGTTGTGACTTTTAACAGCAACAAAGTGACATTGTGATTTTAATACTTTTTACTAGGGCACGAAGCCAATTAAGGGTCCTTGGCATGTGAATTGATACACAGCCAAAGCAAAATACAAATGTTCTGTAGGCTAAAAACAAATAATTCCAACTTATTTAGATTAAATCTGAACCGTTACTATGTTCTTTGAATGATATTTACATTGATGGTAATTGATAAATTAAAAATTACTGCAGATATTCATCATTGCAGAGCTATTTTGTCGAGGAAAACACAGAGGATGCCATTAAAAACACACACGATAACAGCTAATCTCAGCTTGTTCTTGTGTATGTTCTAAATGTCATACTCTGGGTTTTTCTTGGCAAAATAGCTCTGTAATGGCTTATGTTGAAGTAATTTTTCTTTTAATCACCTAACCAATACTATTTGTATGTCAATACAAATCTATTTTCACCAATTAGAAAAAGTCGCGCAACAGAAAGTCTGTACTTCACGTTACACATCTCGATTACTCAAGTATTTTGATGTGTGCAAAATTTCATGCTATTTCCATATTATATGTGTTATTAATCTCTACTACCATAAATTCATGGTCACATTTCCAGATATTTTAATGCAATTTCTATAAATTTTAAAGCTTTTCCTGTTTCCCAACTCTAGGAATGTAATCTTTACTCTCTTGTCTCCACACCCTTCAGTCTGTACAGCCGTAACTAAAAATGGTTGCAATAATTAAAATTGTCAAAAAAGTTTTTGTCATTAGCATGTTCACATTTTATTATTGGTTCATTATACTGGGTCTCATAATTTCTACTCCTAGAGTGAACGAGAGAATTGAAATCAAAACCAAATATATAAGCTTTATAAAGAATTTAATTTAAATGGTACATAGTTTAGGCCACGAGCAACCCATTTGAATATTAATAATAACAAAAAAACAAAAACAAGGCAAACTTTTGGCGACTATATGCTGCGCAACATAAGAAATTTCAAGAACTACCTCCTGGCTGACAAGGAGCTATGCTTGCATAAGCTACTGTTCTGGAAGACACATGAAGTGGGAGCACTGTGCTTAAAGGAGCACTGTGCTTAAAGGAAGCTAATGTGACCATGTTTGGTCAAAGCACCATGTTTGTGTAAAGGGAAATCATCCAGCAACTTGATTACTAGCACTGTTCAGATGTTCAATTCCACCGATACCAACAACACCAATACCAATACCAGTACCAGCACAAGCAGCAGCACCCTGTGGCCACTACCGCTGACAAACTATACAAGACTTTTGGGTTAGGGAGCAAACGGAAGTAACTGTCTGTCTGAGCTTCGCTTTACAAGACTCCAGAGCTAAGAGCAGCCTGACCATAAGCATAACAATTTGTCCGGTGCCAGGAGTGAGAAAAAGGCACATTGGTTGCCTGGTGCTTGTTTGGAGCCTTAAGGCGAGGTCCTAGATCAGGCTAGATTCCACGTTAGTCTGTTGCAGCAGGGCAGTCCCAAAGTGTAAGGGTAAGTGAAAGAAAGGAATCAGAGATTCCCCCATTACCTGTTGCCTGCTTCCTCAAAGTGAGGGGAAAGGGGGTGTAAGAAGGGGCTGCCACAGGTTGAGAGAAGACAGAAAGGTGCAGGTCTGTCCAAGTAGTAAAACTGTTCCAAACACTGTAAAGACACGAAGCTATGTACACCTACCCTTCTCACTTCAATGTGTAAAACGTTCGCCACAGGTTATGCCTTATTTGACACATATGCTAGAATTATGTAGTTGGTGAACATTTAATGGATTTTATAATCATTTTACTTTTACAAATTACTATAATCATCTAAGAGAAAACAACAATAATTGAACAGAATGAGAATGATGTTCGAATGTTTCTGATAGTTATAACTATAGTGACTTCACCCTTACATTAGTCGCAATGTAAACACATACAACAGTATCTTTCCGCTGTGAACAGCAATGATTGGTTACTGCTGGAACATGTCGCTACAGTATGATTTCATGAAAATATAAACCTTTAATATGCACTCGTATGCGACATAAGTATTATGATTATTTACTTACAATTTTAGTCACTCTGCGCAAGAGGCTCGACTCCCAGGCTGGAATCACATTCCACTTCTTCTGTCGAGCTTTCTGCTGTGTTTATAATGATTTGTCCCATTACTATATCCACTATGCCAGCCACTTTCCACATTTTATCTTCCTCTGATATTACATATTTTATGCACTTGCACCATTTGTCAGCAGTTATCTCATGAATGAACTTTAGCACGCACTGCAGTTTTCACAAAATGTCACACTTACTGAGCACACACTTCTCCAGTTTACTCTTTTTTCCTGGCATCACAAGTTTTCCTGTTCCCTGTTCTTTCCGCACACTAAAAATATTCACCACAGACATGCTAGTCATTTCAGCTGCAAGTGCCGTTACTTCCTTTACAGCCAAAGTAGGATGCTGCTACAAAAGAAAATAAAATACATTTAAAACTATTCTCTTCTCGGCACTTTCCAACAGTTTTCCCTGAGCAGGTCTCACGACACCGGTATGCACGTCAAGTTCGCGACACTCCATTGTAGCAACTGCCGTGCTAAGGTTCTTATAGCCGTCACCGTCGCCCAGAACCATGGGAAAAGGAACATGCTGTTGTCAATACACGGCTGCTCTGATATCTGGCAGCATGGGAAACTAACTGTATAGATACATATATAATTAGTTGTAAACAATATATATAACTAAAAATAAGGATTTTTTTTTTCTTCAAAATTATGTAGTAGATTTGAGATTTCAAGTTATTTATATTTTTGAGAGTTCAGAAGCAGTGCGTATGTTAACCGATCACAGAAGACTTATAACCCACGTGGGTTTGTTTATACCAGAATTAAGGTAAGAGTGAAAGGAGTATAGTTTTGTCAACAAAGTAAATTACTGTCAGAATTACTTGAAATAATTCCAATGCGACCGCAAATAAAAATCTGAGCCCTCTTCCACACATTAAAAAAATGTATCACTACTTTTTTTAAGGGTTTATGTAGTGATCACCCATTCCATAAATAAGCAGCAGGATCATAAATAGTTTTCTACTGTTATCCTTTTTGTCAATAAATTATTGATTAAAAATTAGTTACAATTTAGTGATGCTCTCTGGCTTCAACTGTTGTTCGTTTTGGTTTGTAGTAAAAAAAAGTGACTGCAAAACCACACACACTTTTACTAGAGTTGGGTTTTAATCCATAATATTGTGGTTGTAAAATGGGTACGAGTCCGCCTCTACACCATCAAGGGGAAAAAAAACCTTATACATGCAAACGCATGGTTTATTGTTACAATTTTTTAAAGTTGGTGGGCTTAGCCAGGTATTTTAAGGAATGGACATCTTAACTAAATAAGAGTTGATCATTTTCTAATTAATTTACAAACTCTACAAAGAAAATAACCTCAACTTACGTCTCTCAATAAATATCACTTACTGTTTACAATTAATATTTATGTAATCTTCCATCACCTCACGGAAATTAATGGAACCAAATAACTTATACCAGTCCAAATAAAAAGGCGTATTAAAAGCTATTGAATTATTTCAAAATTATATGTGCATATTTAACAGTTCCAGTATTTACAATGAAATCCATATCACATGATCATACAGTTCCACCTTAATTCAGTCTTGCACCCTCCACCGTTGTCCGTCCTGGCCACTGATGTCCCTTGTTGCATCAGACTACGCTTTATTTCTGCACTTGAGCCAGATAGCTACCATGAAAACAGCCAATTCTCCAGCTGTGGCGGTATTTATAGTAGGTGCTGGCCTTGATCCAGAACCTTCTTTGCATGCAACGTTCCGCTGAGGAAAATGATTACCAAAAATTCTTGCTCATCCTTCCAAGTCGTCAAATCCTCTGGCAGGGTGGAAGGGCTGTGATGCCAGCTAGGTTGGCTGTCAATCATTCCCCTTGCTGCCAGGCGACAGCGGTGAGTCAGTCTTCCTTGTGGGAGGTGGTGGGGGTCAAGGTGGGTTACCCCACAGTGTGCCGGACCATGCATCACGAGGTAACATGGAGCCAGTGCAGGAGCCCACGCATAACATTATTAAACTCTGTGCACAATTTCTTTCAGATTTACTTTGAACTCTTCAATTTATATACACTTTAGTTTAAGTAATTTAGAATAATAAACCAGTGAGAAAAATTATTTTAACTGTCTGGAGGCCATTATTGATTATGTGTAAATTACATTCATTGAGANACAGTGTGCCGGACCATGCATCACGAGGTAACATGGAGCCAGTGCAGGAGCCCACGCATAACATTATTAAACTCTGCACAATTTCTTTCAGATTTACTTTGAACTCTTCAATTTATATACACTTTAGTTTAAGTAATTTAGAATAATAAACCAGTGAGAAAAATTATTTTAACTGTCTGGAGGCCATTATTGATTATGTGTAAATTACATTCATTGAGATATAATTGTAACCAAACTTTTGAGAATGCAACTAATCTTGTCAAATCACTTTGTTTGAAATGTGCTTCTTTCTTCATGACATAATACAATATTTTTGGTTCTATCAAATTTATTCATAGTGTTGCATGACTGCAGAATATATGTGGATTGCAACTGAGCTCTTCTTCCAAAAATTTGTGATCAACTTGTTCATTCATTACCGTCTTCATTGTTCAGTTTCATTCCTTCTTTGACTAAGCCGCGGTGGTGTAGTGGTCAGACAAGGTAAATCGGGTTCTATTCCCGGTGGGGTCATTCCCGTATTTTTGCATGTGGAAATTATGCCGGACAATGCCGTTGGTTGGCTGGTTTTCTCGAGGATCTCCCGTTTCCCCTGCCCGTGCATTCCGGCACTGCTCCATAGGTACTCATCTCATTTCACTCTCATCAGCTTTCGAAACCTCGAGGTTAAGAGCCACCAAAATCTCTCCATGCCACTTAATTTGCTTTTTTTTTTGTGATTTGTTGTGCTGTATTTTTCATTTAAATTAGTTTCGCTTTACAATTTACGTTGTGTGTTGAACACTGGATTAGTTCAAATTTGAATATCTTGAGTGAAAATTTTGCCATTTATTTCTTCTTTTTTGTCTATGATTTAAATTTGATTGCATTTTTTGGTTGATTTTCAATGACTAGGTTGATCATGTACAAATTTTTGTACTTTGATATCAATTTGTAAGAAAACAAGTTTGAGCAAACTGTTTGTTCATAGTTTAATTTGGTTTTGAATTATTTGATCCTCACATATTCTTTGCTTCTTTCTTAGCAGTCACTGTAGACAATGTAGAGTGTCCACTCAACTTCTGGATACAGTTGTGTTATAAAGTTATTTAATTAAAATAATTATAAACTAATGATAATTAATTACAAAGAACTCTCTGATGGTGGAGTGGCAGCCTGCAGTAAATGCCTTGCTACCAGGAATCCATGGATGCATTCCACATAAGGTTCAATTGATTTTCATCAGTCTTGTTATCTTACACATTCATTACCCAACCTCATCCTGTACTATATAAGAAGTGACAAACTTTTATTAAATATTAGTAAGTGTTTCATTCAGTTGAAATAGAAAATCCAACAGATCATAATTTTGGTGATGTAAATCTGAAAAACGTTACTTTTGCATGTGTTGGGTATTTTGATTTGATTCTTTCTTTATATTTTAAGATTGTTGTTGTTTAATTTTTCTGAACTAGCTGATGCTCATTTTAATGTAAAAATTAAATTAATCATAACACATGTGTTAAAAGCAACACAATGTGGAATTAAGCAGCATTTTTCATCGGTTATTTAGTCTTTTCAAAGTTTGCAAAGTGAGTGTAGTAGTAACAGGCAATTTAAATTTAACTGATGTAGTCTTCATACAGAGATGCGTTGTAAAGTAACGCAACAATATTTACATGGATTCTTGAATATTACAGCCTCCCAGACTTAGTATAAAATTATTATGCAATTGGTCTTGTATAGGCTTGGAGACAAATTTTGTTATTGTTTATGAAAGAGCAGGTGTTCCGAGCGAAGCACATCATCTTGTACATAAAACTGCTGTAACTGAAGTGTAAGGGATAGTCTACAGTCAAAATTCCCTTGTAATGAAATATAGGCTACAGGTCACTAAAGTGATCTGGATTTATTTATAATCCAATGAAATTTCAGTCTGTTCCAGGTAAATTTACTACACAAAACAACAAGCAAATTTAATATGTGCAAATTAGTTTTATATAATTGAGGCGTTACGGATACAAAGGCAACCTCAACATGCGGGAAAAAAATTGTTATATTGGTTTTATACTTTATTGACATAATACGTTGGTAGAGCGTTTTGTTGAGCGCAACCTTCCAAATTGTATACAAATGCGATGGTCAACTAAACGCTATAGAGTTGCGGATACTAGGGGCAAACTCAACATCTTGCACAACATCCGCGTTGCTCGAGTGACACAAGTTATCAGTTCTAGTCATCACTCGTAATACATGAGACAGTGACCTGTAGTGGATGTTGTTGCAATCATCTACAGGTTACTAGTGCGAGTATATTCACGAAAATGTGCATAACGCACGGAAATGTGGCAGAAGGTGTAGGCAAAGAAGAAACGCAATTCTGGAGGAAAATATGTTTCCCGGCATTGTGAGTTCATGGTGCCAGCTCATGAAATTGGTACAGCATGTCGCTATGGGAATTACAATTTGCAAAATGCATATTTGAGGGAAATGGTTACAAGCAAAGATGTTGAAAGGTCCTCTGTAAGGGGACAACCAAGCCGTACTTTGCCTATTATAGACTATACCATAGTTGTTGGCACTGATAAATACAACGTTTGCCGTACTGCATTTTATAATATGCATGGGATATCCGAGAAACAAGTTCTGTTTGCTTTGGATAAAACTAGTTCGACAGGATCTGTATTCGCTGACCGAAAGGGAGAAAAAAGAATCCAGTCGTAAAAATATATAATTACGCAAACAAAGTCTGAAATAAAGCTTTGAACATTAAATTGCGGTATTCCCTGTACTTAGAATGACTTAAAGAACAATTCCCATGCAGCGAGCATGTTACTAAGCATTATTATCCTGACATCTTCAATGGTGAATTTAACATTTGCTTTAAACCCCCCCAGTGATACAAGTAACTTTTCTGACAAAACCGACATTGCTATAACCAACCTGAACAGGAATGGAGGCCAGGTGTGTAATGCGAAAGTCAGAAGACTGGAAACCGAAAAATAGCTGCACATGAAGAAAGCTAAAATTTCTCAGGCTCACATCAAATCACTGAGATCGGATACCAGATACCGGTGAAGCAGTCGCTGCTATCACATTCGACTTACAACAAGCACTTCCCACTCCTAAACTGTGCAGTGTCATTGAGTTTTATAAACGCAAACTATGGACCTATAAACTTTGCATCCATAAAATGACAACTGGAGCCTCTAAAATGAACATGTGGGATGAAACCATGGCAAAGCGCAGGTCATGTGAAATTACTAGCTGTGTTATGCACCATTTGTTAAAGTTTGACAACTGTTTAAGAAATGTGATTATGTTTAGTGACAACTGGAGTGGACAGAATAAGAATCTGAATCTCGTTTGGGCCAATTTGTCACTAATTCATCAGGGTCACTTCAATTAGATAAAACACTACTTCATGACTCCTGGCCATTCCTATGTTCCATGTGACTGGGATTTTGGTCACGTCAAAAAAGCAGTGCGGCATGCTAACATTTACACCAGAGACCATTATGCTTTTTATATCTAAAAGTGTCTTACAAAAATATAATTTACATTAGTAGATGCTATGCAAGATGATGATCTGAACTACACGCTGATTCAAAAACACAATACAAAACTCAAATAATAGGCACCAAGTTTAGGGAGGGCAACATATTAGAGTACTCCAAAGAGTAGAAACAAGGCTTCTCTTCTATATTCATAGAGATTATATGTTGGGCACCCAATGTGCAGTGAAACTTCAAAAAGGAAAATGTGCTTCTTACATCGCAAAGAAGTTTAATCTGGTAAATATACAAGTGCTTCGCTCTATACGTCACCTGTCTACATACCCGCTACTTTATAATGAAATAGCCTACAACTTTTGCACAAATACTTTACATACAGTAGAGCACCCCTCAACCGGAATCGTCGGGGGAAGGGCTATTCGGGTTTTGGGAAAATTCCGGTTATGGGAAATGAGGGTGGGATGGTGTGAAAAATAACACAATTTTAACCTGAACTCATGTATATGTGGCACATAATTTTAACTTAAGAAATCGATGAGTGTAAATTATTAGTTTTATCCTTAAAGTTACAAAACCATAAAAAAAAAACACTATGTACTGTTTATGACATGTGAGTCATAAAACTCCCGGCGCTGCTTTAATGACCTTCATTCTCAACCTTCTAGCGGGGTTTCTTATCTCTCGGCATGCATGTCTGCCTGAGTAAGCGAGATCTGGATATCATGTTACTGTTTGTGTTGACGTGCATCTGATAAAACTTCCCGAAGTATAGTCAATTCCGTTGACTTTCCCTTACTGCATGGCACGTCGGCACAACATACATTTACAAGAGCGGGGCTGACGTATTATAGACCAAGTTCACAAAGTACTGTATTTGGGCATGTATAGGCCGCACATAAAAAAAATGACCTTAAGTGGGGTGCGGGTTATTTACGAGATATTGGCATAAAATTTGTTTTCCCCCTAAACCATATTCAGAAATTTGTCAACGAACAATATGCTGTAATGTTTTAACTTAGTTTCTTAGGAAGTAAAAAAATAAAAAATTAATAGCTTATCACTTGTGCTTAAACGCGTATGGGTCGCACCATACTTTATTAGCCTGCCTGCCCTCGACTGTTCTGCTTTGTATCACCTCCAACCACCATCCAGCTTGTGCATTTTCTTTCTCTTTTTTCTGTCACCCTCTCACTTGTTTCCTTCCTTTCCACCACAACCACCCCCTTCCCAAGGCCGCAGTCGCAGCCGCCCAGCACCAAACAAGCTTGCTCGCTCCCTTTCTTTTCTTTCTCCCTCCTTCCTCCCCTTTTTTGTTTGTCACGCTGTCTCTCTCTCTCTTTCTCTCTCTCTTCCTGTCTCTCTTTTCCTGTCTCTCTCTCTCTCTCTGTTTCTCTCTCTCTCTCTCTGTTTCTCTCTCTCTGTTTCTCTCTCTCTGTTTCTCTCCGTTTCTCTCTCTCTCCGTTTCTCTCCGTTTCTCTCCGTTTCTCTCTCTCTCCGTTTCTCTCTCTTTCTCTCTGTTTCTCTCTCTCTCTCTTTCTTTCTGTTTCTCTCTCTTTCTCTCTCTTTATCTCTCTTTCTATCTCTTTCTCTCTCTCTCTCTCTCTCTCTTTTTCTTTCTCTCTCTCTCTCTCTCTCTTTATCTTTGTGGTCTAATGAGACAGCCAGCAGCAGCTGTGTGTGTGTGACTCCGCACGCACACATGCACCATACCATTGCCTGCCCGGCAACAGCCGGCCAAGCTGGCAGGCTATGCACGGCGCACGTGTTCTGCAATTTAAAAGCAGCGTTGAAGCATTTTGACATAAATACTAAAGTTTTATTTACGTGGAATACTGCGCTGTTGCCACTTTTCAGCAGGCGGCACGGCAACAATAACATTCAACGGCAAGTTTATTAGTTTGACGTTGCTATAGTTTGCTGTTGCCGCACTAGCACGATGAGGCCTGGCAATATTAACGGGAATACAAAAATTCAGTGCGGCCTATACTTGAAATATTAATTATCCCTAATTTTTCATCAAAAACTTCTGGTGCGGTCTATACACGCCAAAATACGGTACATGTACACTAACACGTTAGAACACTAAATTCTGAAAGTCACATCACTAAAACCAACGGCATGTGTCGCACATTGCCATTAGTCACTATCACTTGTGTCATTATGCAGCATAGCTGTAGCTGTGCCACTTGGGCCGGCTGTCTCTTCATCATGCAGCTTGTTTACCAGCTATTGGGCATGTACAGTCTGGTGTGAGCAACGAAAGACCTCTTGCAAGCACGTGAAAGTTATGGCACATCTTTGCAACGTTTGAATTTTTTCGGAAAATTAGTTCTGGATAAGGGGAGTTCCGTTTCGAGGGAATTCCGGTTAAGGGGTGCTCTACTGTATCAATATTTTAATATGCAACTTCATAGCCTACAAGCAAATGGCAGGCTTTGATATTACATTATTAGTTACAAAAACACCTTGACAGATGCAAGAGATCCTAATTTTTCATACACAGTACAGGGTGTATATAAGACATGATCTCTGCTACAAGGATATCTGCCAGAAAATAATGTCTGTAGAGGTGTGATAAAAGGCGGTTTAGTATTTAGTGTGCCCTTCTTGAGCAGCAATGCAGGCAGAAATGCTTGCATGTAAATTATCATAGATATAACAAATATCATCTTGCAAAATGTAATTCTATGCACATTGGACTGGGTGGCTCAGCTGGGTAAGAGTTTTCAATGGTGCAGCATATCAGGCCAGACGACGTCCAACCCAGTCCCACACACGCTCTATGGGGGTAAGATATGGTCGTTGAGCTGGCAAGGGAAGTTAAAGAACATCTTGAAGATCATGCTGTGTTTCACCTGCAGAATAGGCATTGTCCTGCTGAAATAATGCAGCATCCCCCTGCCCTTGCAAAAATGGTAGCAGAACAGGTTGGATGATGTTCTGGATGTACCATACACTGGTCAATGTTCCCTGTATTAACACCAGAGATGAACAGCCATCATAATATATGGTTCCCCAAACCATTATTTGAGGAGTTTGTCCCGAGTGTCACTGCCATATACACTGTGGAAGATGTCACTCACTAGGCCAATGCCGAATCCGCACTCAACCATCATTAGCCCCAAGGCAGAACCAACTGGGATTCATCACTGAACACAACACTTTGCCATTATTCCTTCCAAGTGCTCCTTTTTTGACACCACCGTAGGCGAGCTGTACAATGCTGAGGTGTGAGGGGATGTCTGGCTAATGGCACACATGATGGTAGACCAGCTTCACTTAAACAATTGCAGATGGTCTTAGCAGACACTCATTGGGCGACATTACGTCTAATCTGTTCATGGCGCCACCTTCACTACGCTTACACTCATTTCATGTGCTGCTCTCTAGTAATATGTGTTGCTAATTTGGTCTTTCTCAATCACTGCTGACACTTCCCGTCCAACACGTTCCGCAATTCTCAAGTATGACCATTACGCTTCTTGGAGTCCCACTATTCAATCCTGTTAAAACTCAGTTAACTGTATTAATGGGGCTTGTCTTTGCCATCCTGGCATGCTAACAATATCCAAACGACCTTTGGAGTACACTGAAGCCCTTGCAAATACACTCTTCTGATACTCAACTGATTACGTCTGTGTACTTCAACTGTCCCACTTCAACTCCACAATCTTCCCCAGCATTGCGCTAATGACCATGTCACGTGCTGCTTTTTAGTAATCCCTTACATCGTGGTGTTCTTTTTTCACTGTCCAGTAGTGTATTTTAATTTTAGGTTACAAACTGCCAACTAAAATCATGTTCAAGAAGCATAAACTCAGGAATGGGGAAAATGCCACCTAAATTTACGGAATTCAACGACCATAAAAATGGGAACAGCAGAGATGTAAAAAAAAACTATAGTCCTGATAAATTCAAACATTTCATCATTCAAGTATTTTTATGAAATTGTTATACAAATGTTTTATTATTTTACTAAGTTTTATTCTTATGTGCATAAAACAAAAACTGTTAACTTCAGATGTAATTAATTTTTAATATAATTCATTTTTAATATTTTGACTAGCAAGTTATTAAAGCAGATAACTATTTCCCTTAAATTGCTGCAAACCTTATGGTGAGTATTGCAGTTTGCAGCCTTTCCTTACATTAAAATATATATAGTTATGAGCAGTGGATTTTGACTTGTATAGAATTGTAAATTTTGGTGTTTTGAAACTTTTGATTATTGATGTATGTGGTCCTTGTGTTCTTGTTATGTATACTCTAATAGTATTCATGTATTTTCATTAGTTATATGCATAAACTTGTTGTGAAGATTTGTGTGCATTTATGTATTTTAGATTATTTTATGTTATTGTTTTTGGGTGTATTACTAGATTACAGTGTGTAATAAAAGAAACTCCACATTATTTTCAATATTTCAATACCAATTAAAAATTTGTTGCATCTGAGTGATGCATATAAGTGAGGAGACTGATAAATTTTTATAAATTTGTTTCAGCCTACGTTGGTGATGATGACAATATACAAGTTCGTATTATTGCAGTTGTGAGTGTTGTGGTCGTCATGTGCCTAATTCTCGTCATAGTGGGGACAGTATTATTCTTCAAAAGGTGTGTTTCTTATATTAACAGTCGTATTTGTTCACTATAATTTTTGCTTAATTGCATGCAATACATTTGCATGATAATTTTAGTAAATTGTAATCAACAGCTAAATTATCTCATTAAAGTTGGAAATAACTTACGGTACTGAGTAGTGTTTTTAACAGTATGATCTAATTTTAGAAATTTCATGGTAATTGTGTGAATAAATTGTATTTAAAATTTACTTGAACTTTGTCCATTTCTTTTTGGTGGCTAAGCACTAGAAGGCAGTGGACAAATTTGATAAAATAATTTGAGTGTACATAAAAATTATTAAAGTAAACTCTCCAATTTTGCTTTTATACAGTCATATTGCAGAAGTATTCTAGGGCCAAATTCACAGAACATGCAGAGAAAATTTTATATTGATTTTAATTTCAATGTTGCATGCTAAGGTAGTTGCATATCCCACACAAACTTCTCCTTTTACTACAAAACTAAACTCAAGTGTTTATGGTATTATTTACTTACAATTAGGTGTTTATAAATATTAATTATAATTTCTGAAATTTTGCAAATTAATTCATTCACTGTTAATAGTTATAGGGCGGGCCGCTATCTGATTTTACAATTTCTCAAAAATTTTCTAATCTTAACGGTTTTAAATAGAAGGGACAAAAATTATTCAAAATATCACTAGTTACAACTATAACTAAAAACTAAAATATCCAAAAAAAATCTATACTTGCATATATGCTAAGGAGTTTACTTATTTAGAAACTGTCGTTAATTTTTTAAAATTTGGTTTTGAAAAATATGCTATATTAGGAAATTTTTTGTCTACTCAGTTAGCCAGATGACTGTCAAACATGAATATTTATACTTCTCATTTCACAGAGAGAACTATCAAGTCAGAGCTGACAAAATATTTTACCCCTCTGTTGTTATTGCTGTTTCCAAATGCACAGTCAGTAGCTAACTTAATGACTCTTTCCTCAGTTCAGGGCTCAACTAATAATCTTATTCTGTCTGTAATCCTATAGACTAACTGGGACATTTGATTTTCCATCAGTGTCCTCACCCAAAGTCTGTGTGAAATGGCAAATTCAGGATGTGATTGATGGTGTTTTAATGGCTGTACAAACAAATCTATATAATATTAATTTTGAAAAAGTTCACTATTCCGTGTGAAAACTTTCATTGTGAGAAAATTCACTATTGTGATAGTATTCATTATGAGAAAATTCACTATGAGAATAGTATTCATTGTGAAAAAAATTCACTATGAGGATAGTATTCATAGTGAAGAAATTTGCTATGTGGATAGTATTCAAGTTGGAAAACAACTACTTCAGTGCTAGTAGCTAAAAGGTGCACGAAGACAATTGATGCAGCCCACCAGCAAATTATAAATCGAGAAATAAGTCACTAGAAATATATTTTAGTGAGACTAATAATGGCCATAACTTTGTTTCTGCCGAACACAACCTTACATGGAGAGACAAATCTGACAAACTGTTTTCTCCTAACAATGAAAACTTTCTTGGCTGCATTGAATTCCTAGGAAAGTTTGATGAAGTTATAAGGCAGCATATTAGGAGAAGAGCTTCATGCCATTATGCCAGCAAGATGAGCCAAAACAAGCTCATAAATAAGTTAGCCAAAGAAGTACTCAACAAAATCATTTCAAAGGTTAAGAAAGCGTGATATTTTTCTATTATTGTAGATAGTACCCCTGAAGTTAGTCACTCTGTAAAAATAGCCATAATTTTAAGATTTGTTGACATTTCATTAGACTTTTGAGTAGTGGAACATTTCATTGGCTTTAAAGAGAATGTGTATACCACTAGCGAAGACCTCTCACAGTTAATTGTTGATATTTTGACAGAGCATGAACTCACGGAGGATATGCATGAGAGAGGCTACAACAATGCAGCAAATATGAAAGGGGTGAAGAAGAGGATTCAGGCGATTAACTCAAGGGGTGCATTGGTTCTGTATGGCTGACACTCGTTAAATCTGATAGTTTCTCACATAGCATCAGAAACCGGAGTAGGGATTACACTGTTTGGAGTTCTCAATAGAATTTACATTCTGTTTACTGCTTCTGTTCAATGTTGGAGCATTCTACGAAAGTATGCTTCAAAGCTCACTGTGAAACCACTCTGTGAAACAAGGTGGGGAAGCTGCATCAACAGTGTTAGAGCTGTCAGATTTCAGCCAAAAGAAATTTGTGAAGCTTTGGAATAAATTTCAGAAACGACTGCAGCTGATCCTTGTTTGCACCATGAAGCCTTGGCTGGTTTACTGATTTTAGATTTTTCATTTATCTTCTTGCTCTATTTCTGGTACAATATTTTCTTTATGATAAAGCATTGCAAGACAGAATGCAGAAGAGATGCCACAAATTTTGGAAACTGAAGCAGTATTCATAGAAAACAGGTGAGTTATAAGAAAAAAGAATATATTTGAGTGAATGCGAGAAACTGCAATGTTTGAGGGAATGCGACAAACTGCAGAAGATTTAGTTGTTAGGCTCTTTTTACCCAACTCTAGATAAAGTCCTAGCTTCAGTTAAAGAAAGCTTTCAGCTCTTCAGTAATCATAAACTTGCATGGGGGATTTATCAATAATTTATAAAAATGTACCTCTAACCAAAAAAAGTTTGTCCACTCACTGCAGAAATCTTCATGAAGCTCTGCAGGAGGGTGAAAATAGACTGAACAGAGTTGGAGGATTAATTGTTACACCTTAAGTTTACCATTCCTTCAGGACAAGGTTCACCTATGTAATTTTTTCAGTTCATAAAAGACAACAATCTCCATGAGAGGTTCCCCTATGTGTGGATCGCTCTGAGAATTTTTTTGACAATCCCCATAACTAACGCCAAAAGGAGCTTTTTAAAATTGAAACTAATTGAGACGTACTTGCGATAAACTATGCTAGATGAACAGCTGTCCTCCCTAGCTATTCTTTCTATAGAAAATTCCATTGCCCATTCCTTAAACTTTTCACAGTTAGTTAAAAAATTTTCTGACGCAAAGGATTGCAAGGTGGCATTCTGCCAAGATATTTAAATATTAAATTTTTTGTTAAGTTTCATTTGCAATTACACCTTTAATTTGACTGTATTTGAATACTGTGTTACATTTATTCATTTTTCTTGTGGAATAAATTGTTTTTGTATGGGTACTATTTATTTAGGGTCTATTTTCTAAAAAATGGTAGTTGAAGTGTTTCATATTTATAACCAATGATTGAAAGTTGAAAACCAATATTCGAAAAAAGATAGAATCAGTCAATTTGGTGCATTTTCAATTTTATACATATTACTAGATATTTGGCATCACCTTCGCCCACCTTTTACACTTTTAATAAGATTGGGTATGGGGGGCGCCCATGGCCAGTTTTGCACAGGGCACCACTTCAGCTAAAACCAGGCCTGTTTAAAGGTCAGTTTACATCTTTGTTTGCAAAGCTCAAAAATTTCTATGCATAAATACTGAAATAACTAATTTCGTAAAACATAATTAAATCTTCAACTTTTGTCATACCTCGTGACAAAAAGTAGAAATAAATAACTATAAAAGTTATATGACGCTGTTAATTATGGATACCCATCTTTCATGCAAGAGAAAATTTTTATCACATGCGTGAGTGTCTGTAAATTCGAAAAACCAACAATGGGAGATATATAAAAAGTATATTACATAAAATAGCTTAAAGGTTTTCTGTGTACAGTGGCTTTTGTAAATTATTTTAATTCAATATTAGGTTAAAAATTTATTGTAGTAAATTGGCTAAATCAAAAACTTGTTTGGCAAGCATAAATTACATGACATTCATGAAAAAGTGTTTGACTACATCCAAAATGTGGCAATGTTCCAGAGAACAAGTTATTTAAAAGATACACGCATGCTAAGTTTTCACCACTGATGTTGTTTTTGTAGATTAGATACCTTTTGGATTTGCAAGGGTCAGCATGCACAGCAAAGTCAATTCAATTCATATATAACTTTTGAGTAAAAAATTGCTACAGCCAACTCTCAATTAACTGGGCTAATGGTGGGAAGGAAGTGCAAGGTAAACCATGGCAACTTTGCACCTGCTGGCGTAACTTTGCAACACTCTGTATTTTTGTATTAGTGTCATTTGGCAAATAAAGAACTGTATTTAGTTATTTTAAATATTTAATGTTATCTACAGATATAACGTTTTCCAGCCCTTCACATAATGGCACCAAAACAAACATTTTGAATGGTTCAAAGTTAGCCCAACAGGTTTAAAATCATGTTTGTACATCTCTGAAAGATAAATGAGATATTTTATTGATGAAATAGAATTTTTCTTTAATAGAGTGATTTATTCTGAGCAAATGATATCTCAGTTGTGCATAAAACACCTACTGACCAAAATAAAATTAATGAAAAATTGGACCACGGTGCTGCACACAGGCCAAACACAGCACGCAATTCAATCCAGTGTTTATCTTTCCCATGGGGAAATGAGAATTTTACACTAATGAAATGTTAATATTTTTCAAAGGTAAAGGGTTTCTCTTGAAAATGATATGCTAGGTCTCCAGCAATATGTTTACAGATAATGCAAAAACTAATAGAAAAACAGCAGCACTGCATAACTGTGATCGAAACACCAGGAGGAAAGACCATTTTTAAATATACTCTCATCAAAAAATAAGAAATGTATTGATGAAATGTTAATGTATTTTAATTGTTAAACATGTCGTGATTTTAATACAGTAAATGCAAACTGATTCAAAACAGCAATTCCATGTAAAAACAAGCAGCTTTGATGGGTACTGCTTAAGGGTGCTGTGTAATGTGGGACCAGCCAAGCAAAATTATAGGGTTTTAAGTGTTCAATGATTTTAGGTCACCTTTCACAACTTTGCTTTCAAACAAAAGAACACTTTGTGCCCTTTGAAAAGAAGCACCATACTACAAGGAAACAAGTAGGAGTAAAATAATAAGAGTTTGGCATTTTGTGTTTTTATAGAGTCTATAAGCTTGAATACACCTGATATTTTCAGGGAATAAATTTTTTTTTTGTAGAAATAAGATTTGAGCAGAGATGGACGTGTATTTTATTTGAAAGCAATATCATGAAAGGTGGCAGATGCGCACCTAAAATAATTTATTTAACATGTAAAACCTGTCTTTTCACTTGGCTGCTCTCGCACTAGGTGACTGCATTAACATCACATAATAACAGAACAAAAGTTACAACATTTAAACAAAGCACCAGACAAACAAGGTGTCACTATACAATAAAATGAATTACACCCTGTATTTATCTGCAAAATGGTTGCCCTTGCATAAGAGTTGCACACACATTTTCAGGCCTGAATATCTTATAAAGTTTGCCTTTGCATGGTGGTCACACAATATATAAATGTTTCAGTAAATATCTATTATCAACTTTTTAAAAATAAATAATAAGCCTATTTAAGTCTACTGCCAAACTGACGGGATGTATGGGGTTCTTTGGATAGGGAGGCTGGGAAGGGTGGTTACACGAAATTACAACTCACATGATTAGAGTGCACACTCTCGCCAGTACACTATATAACATTGTATCCATCTCACTACATAGCTACCATAGTTACGAACACAACTGCTCTCAAGCCTGGCTCGACACACCCTGCCACTTCTCAGTCTCATGGCAGGTAGAACCCCGGGATGTTACTTTCTCCCCAGTGCACCCCTGCGGGTACAAAAGCCCGCACCATCCACTAGCTTGGGCATAATTCCGTACCACAGGTTTGCGCACTGCACTGGCCAAGAAGCCAGTGTTTCAACACACTTTTGGCCCTTACACCTACACAATTATGTATGTATAAATGATTCACTCCATGTACTCTCTCTCCACACGTAAGCAATACACAGCATTTATACATTGTTCCATGCATGTTCCTTGTGTCCTATGCTCTTGTCTATCACAGCTTCTTTACTTCCTCACACTTCCCCTCCATTCAAATGCTACTACACTGAAGAGCCAAAAAAACTGGTACACCTGCCTAATATCATGTTGGGCCCCCACGAGCACGCAGAAGTGTCGCAAGACGTTGTGACATGGACTCGACTAATGTCTGAAGGTATGCAGTAGGCATTGAAATCTGCACCAATTTGAGAAAGGGTTGCACGTCTGTCACGTTTAATGATTCTCGTCAGTCATCATTTGTCCCATTTGTTCATTAACTTTTTCCGGCCGCAGCGATGTCAAAGATTTGATGTTTTACGGGATCCCGATATTCATGGCACACTCGTGAAATGGTCGTATGCAAAACTCCAAATTTTATCGCTACCTTGGATATGCTATGTCCCATCTCTTGTGTGCCGACTATAACACTACATTCAAACTCACTTAAATCTTGATAACCTACCATTGTAGCAGCAGTAACCGATCTAGCAACTTTGCCAGACGCTTGTTGTCTTGAATAGGCGCTGCTGACCGCATCGCGTTACTCTGATTGGTTCCATACCTCTGTTATTTGCGTACGCACGCCTATACCAGTTTTTTTTGGCTCCTCAGTGTACATATACAAGCCGGTGGAAGAATGGCTAAGGAAGGGAAGCATTAGAAAAGCCTAATGTTGCACATAATGGTGTAAAGGCTGTAGAGTTTCCACAACATTTTTTTTTTGCAATAAATGTGCAAAATGTAGAGCAATGACCACATTGTAAAAGTTTCTTCCACAAATATATTTAGTAAACACATTATGACAGTGATGTTCTTTTCTTAGTTTTCTCAGTTTAGAATTTCTTGCTACCATCCCTCACATTACGCTATTGCTACTGTCTCTTCCCTCCCTTCCATAGTCATGTTTTGCTGCTGTCCTGTTCAGGGCGAAGTTCCATTCATAAGAGTTGGAGGGGAGGAGAAAATTATTGATTGTTGTCCGGCTATAAGGGGAAGGTAACAAGTAAAAGGAAAACAGAGACAACCATACTAAGCCATCCTCATACTTTTTAATTTTAGAACTTCCTCCTCTAACTGATTGCTGAAGATGGAGGCAGCCAACTGTTATGGAGTGATCGTTATGAACCATTGGTTGGCAGGCACAAGTTGTGCTTGGTATTAAATTTAAATGCTGTGTTGGCATTTAAAACGTAAATAGTTTGAAATATCCTACAAAGATTTATTACACTTTCAAACTGAATAGACTTGAACTAAATACATTAACCAGCAACCATCCCTGAAATTTTTTTCTTCTAGTACAACACTCCCCCTTCATCTCTTTCCCCTTGCTAGGTGTCTCATAATGGGACTGCCGAACTCTACTGTGGTTCACAAAGAAACATTTATAACACCATCACTGTTATCCAATAACAAATGTTACTATGATTGTGTTTACATCTATAAAGTATAAACTGTTTATCGAAAGGAAGTATGGCCCGGTCAAGTCGCAGACAACTTGATCTGCCTCCAGAAAATCAAAATTTGGTTACAATTGTTTTTCATAAATTTATGGTTATAAATCACAAAATTAACAAATACGCAAAAATATTTTTTTTGTAATCTCAAATAATATAACTTTATTGGTTAAATAAAATCCACATTTTAATTCTTAACACCTTTTAATTTCTTGAAATATTCTTTTTTATATTTTTGTTAGAAAACACTCACTCATTGACAAAATATCTATAAATTAGTTTAACACAGTTACCAAATATCAATTTGTTGCAATTTTTAAAGCAAAAATATTGCATTTAATATAACTTCACCACCACAGTCCCTTTTTTCTTAACATATTTTCTAGTGTTTTGTTCACTCTTGTCTGGTGATACCTCGTAGTGGCAGCAACAATAAATAGGTACTGCACTCACATGCAGGGATGAGCACACTCTTCCCATATTGTTCTGCTTAAGTTGATTCTGCATATAGGTTAAAGGTGGATTAAAAATTCTGGATAACAAATGTGGGCTTCAAACAAGTGCCTTTAAAAAGAAAAGGAAATTCTGTAGTTGCCAGAGNTAAAAATTCTGGATAACAAATGTGGGCTTCAAACAAGTGCCTTTAAAAAGAAAAGGAAATTCTGTAGTTGCCAGAGCATTACAAAAGAGGGCAAAAATGTTTTGGTATAATTTAAACATATAACGCCTCCGACATCTAGATACAACTTGTGTGCAAACCAATGCAATGTATACATTTCACATGGTGATGATAAATTATAACAGCTCTTTTAGATAGATGTCATAAATAGTTTCCAACAATGAATAAGTGAAGAGATTTGGGCGGCTCTCAACATAGAGATATTGAGATCCGATGAGGGTGAAACGAGGTGAGTATGGAGCAGTGCCAGAATGCAAGAGCAAGGGAAACTGGAGATCCCCGAGAAAACCCGTTAACCAGCAGCGTCATCCGGCACGATTCCCACATGCGAAAATCCGAGGGCGACCCCTGCCAGGAATCGAACTCAGTTCACCTTGGTGGGAGGCAATTAGTCTAACTACTACACCACCGCGGCCCCAATTGGATTGGTTTTTATCAATACCATTGAAATAATAGTTATCTTCTGAGGATATTTGGACAGCCAAGGTACAAAGTGCATAACATTTGAAGCTACAAATTGCAATTAATAAAGAATATCATTAAATTCCTTGCAGACATCCTATTCAAATCATTTTATATTTTCTGCGAAATCAGCAAAGTATTGGTATCTTTGTGACCGCAGACACATAAAGCAATAGTAGCACATATGCAAAATCATGGTGCTGAAACACAAAAGATGCAATTTCCAGTCACAGGTGGAATTTTGTAAGATCTCGTAAATTTCTTTTTTGTGTTTTGGGCTAGGAATGATGATCTAATGAACCAAATATAACAAACCTCTCACATTTTTACAGCTGTAGACAGCAATGAGAATCACATAAAATATGAAAAGGAGAACATTTCATAAAGGAGAAATCTATAGTTTTTTTGTGTTTCTGTCCCTATTAAGACTACAGTAGAGCACCCCTTAACCGGAATTCCCTCGAATGGAACTCCCCTTATCCGGAACTAATTAAAAAAAAAAATTGAAACGTCACAAAGTTGTGCCATAACTTTCCCGTGCTAGCAAGAGCTCTTTCGTTGCTCACACCAGACTAGCACAATGAAGAGACAGCAGGCCCAAGTGGCACAGCTACAGCTATGCTGCATAATGACACAAGTGACAGTGACTAATGGCAATGTGCGACACATGCCGTTGGTTTTAGTGGTGCGACTTTCAGAATTTAGTGTTCTAAGGTGTTAGTGTACATGCACCGTATTTTGGCGTGTATAGACCACACCAGAAGTTTTTGATGAAAAATTAGGGATAATTAATATTTCAAGTATAGGCCGCACCAAATTTTTGTATTCCCGTAAATATTGCCGGGCCTAATCGTGCTGGTGCGCCAACAGCAAACTATGCCAACGTCAAACTAATAAATTTGTTATTGAATGTTATCGTTGCCATGCTGCCTGGCCTCCGCCTGCTGAAAAGTAGCAACAGCGCAGTATTCCACGTAAATAAAACTTTAGTATTTATGTCAAAATGTCTCAACACTGCGTTTAAATTGCGAAATATGTGCGCCGTGCGTAGCCTGCCAGCTCGGCCAGCTGTTGCAGAGCAGGTAATGGTATAGTGCATGTGTGCGTGCGGCGTCACACACACATACGCACAGCTACTGCTGGCTGACTCATTCCATCAGAGAGAGAGCGAGAGCAGGAGAGAGAGAGCGGGACAAACAAAAAAGAGGATGAAGGAGGGAGAAAGAAAAGAAAGGGATTGAGCAAGCTTACTTGGTGCTGGATGGCTGTTTGTAGGCGTGGGAAGGGGGTGGTGGTGGTGGAAAGGAAAGACGCCAAGCGAGAGGGTGAAAGAAAAAAGAGAAAGGAAACGCGCAAGCTGGATGGCGGCTGGAGGTGATACAAAGCAGAACAGTCGAGGACAGGCAGGTTAAAGTATGCTGCGACCCATAGGCGTTTAAACACACGTGATGAGCTATTCATTTCTTAATATTTTTTTGACTTCCTTAGAAACTAAGTTAAAACATTAGAGCGTATTGTTCGTTNCAGCAATAAATAACATTTTTTTACACATTTCTTTAGTTAATTCTGTAGAAACATTGCTTTACTCCTTCCTACCAAAACACTTTCTTGCTTCATTCTGCTTTGTCGGTGCTGAAATGTTGGAAATAAATTATTTCAATGAAGGTCATGCATACCTTTAAGATAAATATTGATGTAGATGTGCTAGCAGTTCATGTAGTTTCGTTGTACGCACTGGGATGTGATATCCGCACGCAAAAGAAATGAGCTCACAAATCAAGTAGACATTTTCTGCATTTGGCGAACCCTCTTAATCTCTTATGAAAAGAGTAATGTTAAATTGGCATTCGCTAAAGAGGATTTATGTTTGTTTTCAGTTGTTATAATAAGAATTAGTATTATAGTGTCACTTTTTGTTTTGTGGCAGTTTCACATTAATTTGATTAATGCGTGGACACTATTAATTAAATAAATAGCATTAATACTGTACATATCGCTGTAGGATTTGTACATAATATGTGGCTTGAAAGAAGTAGTAATGTGGCAGGCTTTCGAAAGTGCTAAATTAATCAAAACCAAATACTTATATCTGCATTTTCAGGTGTACAGTCATGTAAATGTCATTGTGTAACTGAAAAAGAAATCATGTTTTTATTTTGTTATTATAAATGAGCTTGATTAAATTTTCAATTTTNTGTCATTGTGTAACTGAAAAAGAAATCATGTTTTTATTTTGTTATTATAAATGAGCTTGATTAAATTTTCAATTTCAGTCAGCGTGTCTGTCAAAAGTGAAACTGTTTTAAGAATGGACACATTTGAGTTATGCAAGAACGATGATGTAACAGACAAAATGAACAAAGAATTTAAAAGTACGCTTTGTTGTATTAAAAATGTTTCTATGTGATATTTGTTGTAAATATGTTTATACAGGTTTATAAATGTTTATATGTGTTAATATAACGATATGAAAAGTAATCTTGTTGTGAAAACTATGTACTGATTTTCTTGGTGCAGGTGATTTGTGCCAAATTTTATTTAAATTAAGAAATACAGAAGAGCACCCCTTAACCGGAATTCCCTCATATGGAACTCCCCTTATCCGGAACTAATTTTCGAAAAAAAAATTCAAACGTCTCAAAGTTGTGCCATAACTTTCCCGCGCTCGCAAGAGGTCTTCCGTTGCTCTCACCAGACTAGCACGATGAAGAGACAGCCGGCCCAAGGGGCACAGCTACAGCTACGCTGCATAATGACACAAGTGACAGTGGCTAATGGCAATGTGCGACACATGCCGTTGGTTTTAGCGGTGCGACTTTCAGAATTTACTGTTCTAACGTGTTAGTGTACATGTACCGTATTTTGGCGTGTATAGACCGCACCAGAAGTTTTTGATGAAAAATCAGGGATAATTAATATTCCAAGTATAGGCCGCACTGAATTTTTGTATTCCCGTAAATATTGCCGGTCCTCATCATGCTAGTGCGGCAACAGCAAACTATGGCAACGTCAAACTAATAAATTTGTCGTCGAATGTTATCGTTGCTACGCCGCCTGGCCTCCGCCTGCTGAAAAGTAGCAACAGCGCAGTATTCCGCGTAAAGAAAACTTTTGTATTTATGTCAAAATGCCTTAACACTGCGTTTGAATTGCGGAACGTGTGCGCCGTGCGTAGCCTGCCAGCTCGGCCGGTTGTTGCCGGGCAGGCAATGGTATGGTGCATGTGTGCGTGCGGCATCACACACACACACACAGAGCTACTGCTGGCTGGCTCATTCCATCAGAGAGAGAGAGAGCAAGACAAACAAAAAATAGGAGGAAGGAGGGAGAAAGAAAAAAAAGGGTCCAACAAGCTGGCTTGGTGCTGGATGGCTGTTGTGGATGAGGGAAGAGGGTGGTGGTGGAAAGGAAGGACGCCAAGTGAGATGGTGAAAGCGAAAAGAAGTGCGCAAGCTGAATGGCGGCTAGAGGTGATACAAACTACAAAGCAGAACAGTCAAGGACAGGCAGGCTAAAGTCCCATACGCGTTTAAACACACATGATGATGAGCTATTCATATGTTATTAATTTTTTGACTTCCTTAGAAACTAAGTTAAAACATTAGAGCGTATTGTTCGTTGACAAATTTCTGAACATGGTTTAGGGGGGAAAATCTTTTTATGCCAATATCTCGTAAATAACCCGCACCCCACATTTTGTCATTTTTTTTTGTAAAAATGTGCAGCCTATACACGCCGAAATATGGTACTTTGTGAACTTGGTCTATAAACGTCAGCCCTGCTCTTGTAAATGTATGTTGTGCCGACGTGCCATGCAGTAAGGGAAAGACTGTCAACGGCATTGACTATACATAGTTTGGGAAGTTTTATCAGATGCATATCAACACAAACAGTAACATGATATCCAGATCTCGCTTACTCATGCAGACACCCCTGCAAAGAGAAAAGAATCCCAGTGAAGAGATAAGAATCCCCGCTAGAAGCTTGAGAACGAAGGTCATTAACGCAGCGCCGGGAGTTTTATGACTCACATTTCATAAACAGTACATAGTGTTTTTTTTAATGGTTTTGTAACTTTAAGGATAAAACTAATAATTCACACTCATCGATTTCTTAAGTTAAAATTATGTGCCACATATACACGAGGTCAGACTAAAAATGTATTATTTTTCACACCATCCCACCTTCATTTCCCATAGCCGGAATTTTCCCTGAACCGGAATAGCCCTTCCCCCGACGATTCCGGTTGAGGGGTGCTCTACTGCATTAGTTAATTTACACATCCCAAGAAATCGTTAATTCAGATATTATTGCTGGTTTCTCAGGAACTGGCAGCTCGTTTTTTTATAAATTTGGCATTAGGCTTTTTTTTTGTCTTGTATTAGAAGTATCATTTATACACCAGATTCTGAAAACAAGAACTGAATGTATACATTTTTTAGACTTGCTATCCACATTTTACCTGTTTGTGAAAATGTATAACATTAAGTACATGTAAAGTTTTGATGTAATACAACTATATCAGGTTAGACTTCGCAGTATTGTGCATAATCGAGAACCAGCCAACTGGCTAACCTTTTTGTTTGAAAATCCATGACCCTTTTTGGCTTGACTGAGAGTGTTTTGAGATTTCGTCATAAATATTTGCCATTGGCTTATTTTTAATCCTTGTAAAATAATGGTGGTTCAATCACACAAGCACAAGAAATGTTTTGTTCTTTGGCGTTTAATGTGCTACCAAAAGAAATTAAGAAATAGAGTATCCAATAATAACATTACTATAATGATTGAAAAAAAATACACACGCTCAAAAATATTTGGATTAGATATATCTGCTAATTTTGCATTTAGCAATATCTTTCACCCTGACAATGGCAGTGATACAATGTGGCATGGATTGTACAAGGCACCGGAAGCAGTCGGGAGCCATACTGATCCATGACCATTGCACAGCCTCCAAAAATGCATGGAGATTGGTCAGAACAGGATCCATGGCATGCGCATCTCTCTAGACAATATCCCAGATGTGTTTCATAGGATTGAGATTGGATGACCTCAGGAGGCCAAGTATGCAACCTCTATCCCTTGGAGGGTTCATCAAACCACTTGTTTACAGTTCAGTAATGATGGGCTGGAGAATTGTCTTACTGTAGATACAAATTTCCTGCAGGATGCTGTAAGTGCAGAAATGTGTACACATGATCTGCTAGTAGGTCCCCGTATCATTCACCAGTGATATAATATGGCATGTTTACTAGTGGACCCACTTCATCCCATTTTCACAGCACCAGTTAACACCAGATGTGCCTTGCAGTGTGGTGGGCATTCCATATTTGCATGGGACGCTGTCGTACCATGTCTGCATCTGTTGCCGAAGTGCAATGTGTGTATTTCTAGCTGCAGAAAATTTGTTTTACGGTTGTGTGCTATTTGGTGCCCCCAGCACACACTATGAGCGATGCTTGAACTAAATTATTTGCAACGTGCCAGTTTTGTGTCTATCTGCCATGGTGACCACTTTTTCGCACTCTTTGCATTGACCTGAAGCCACCATGATCTGTTAGCCGCATAAACTCCTGACTTGGAGACCCGTCGCTCTTAAATAATCTGTCACCAGATCTGGAACGTTCTCCGCACCTGGTGTCATGCTGAGAGAAACTAATGCATTAAATGAGAATGTTTCTTCAGATAAACACAGAAATTAAATCTGCTGAAGGTCAGGAACCTGCAAAATGTAGACTTATTGCAGTGGCACACTGCGTCATGCGCGTTGGCAGGCCTTTGTAACTTAAAGTGTTTGTAGAATTATTGCTCCCCTGTCCTTCAAACATTCCTTCATGACTTGCCGTCTGCTTATCACATCACTACTGTCCTCTTTTCCTCCCTCGTATGGGATGGGTCGAGGGCAGCGATGCAGACTAGGAACACGTAATGGTATTATTAACCATGCAGCACCATGGGTACAGTAAGATGCAAAAGATAGCATATGACAACCTTAATTCTTTTTTTACTGTTTTAGTAAGTCCATAGCTAAAGTTTGACGTGTATCTTCATAGAGAAACTTGTTACAATTTTTTTGTCAAATTTTTACATTCATTTTATTGGCAATATGTTGGGTTTCCAGATTATGTATTTTGTTGGGGCAATTTGCTATCAGATAAGGTTCAAATTTTTCTTTATGTATTGAGAACATTTGCATAACAATCTGATATTCAGTGTTTCACTGCTTTTGTTATGTCATCAGAAAATGGTAAATTAAGAGAAGAGTTAATGTTATTCCCTAGGGAACTGTTTATAGAGCACTTCTTTTTTAATAACTACTAACCTTCGTAATTAAATTTAATTATACCCTTATTGAGTTATGATCTAGGAGATTTTCATTTCTGAGACATGTTAAGAAATAAGTTTTAAGCCTCGAAATCAAAATTTCAGGTGGGTAGTTTTTGATTGTGTTTTTTAAACGTAGATTTCATACTTCGCTATTGTAAGTCATTTCATTGTGAAAAATTTCAATATATTAACATATAAATTGTGTACCCAATAAGCTGTATTGGCCATCACATTATTGGTAAAAATGGATAATTACATTATTTGGTTATACCAATGTTAACAAATAAGTTAGGTATAAACTTCTGTCATGTCCCTACGCGACCTGGGACGACAAGATGCTGTATCCACTGAGCTATTTGACTTTCGGGGCTCTATAAATTAGATAGACAGTGTAATGAAGCATTGTCGGTTCTTAGAATAAAATGTCTGCCATAAAGGTAGTGGTGGAAGTGTGAAATTGCATTCACCATGACCAGAAGCTCCCTGCGAGTAAGCCAATAATTTCTCGTAAGCTTGTGCGATACTTTACTGAAGTATTCTAGTGGTCTCTCCTTCCCATCCTGCTCTCTGAGATAACACAACTCTAATTGCTCATGTCTTATTATTTATAGACAATTAAGTCTTCCTCTAGGCCTTTATGTTTTTAATTATACATGAGTCTTGTACATATTTATTTGAGTCTTTGATTTTCTTTTTTGTGCCATGTACGATCTCCCTGTATGTTTGATTATTGCTTCCTTTCTATTTTTATTTTGTCCAGGTTCTTTGGTAATTTAATTTATTTTATCTGACTATGTTTGCCATGTTTTGTGGCATTTTGTTTGTGTTATTTATGACAAAGACTTGAGGCATTTCTGTGTTTGCTGGAAGTCCGTTTTTTATTTGTTTCTTATCTTTTGATCGTACATGTACATGGGTACACCACCTCCATTTATGGTAGTTGGCAACTTCAGCACTCACAAAGAGGTATGAGGTTCTGACTGCAGGGATGGCCGGCAAGTCATGGCTCACAAGTTCTAATGTAGCCGTGTTGGACACAGGTACTTCTCTACACTTCACCACCCACACTGGCACTTCATCCTGTATTGATCTTTCTTTCTGTAGCCCAGCTCTGGTCACCCACTTTGATTGGTCTGTTTACCCAGATCTCTGCGAGAGTGACCATTATGCAACCATATTGAATCGGGTGGTGTTTATTTCCCTACCATACCACCTTGGTATTTAAGAAAGCTGACCGTGCTCATTTCTAGTGTTCCCTCCACTTCACTGCTGGGGTTCCCCTTGACGTGAACATGTAGGTGGCACTTTTCAACTCTATTGTTGTGTCAGCTGGGGAGTTTGCCTACCATCCCTCAATCTTCACCTCGTGGGTGCAGGCATGTTACTTTATGGATCAATGAATGCAGGGATGCTGTCAGTGCCCGACTATGTGCGTTCAGCCTACCCGGAGCTCTTCCGCGTCTATCAAGCTCTGTTACAACACGTCAAGGACAGCCAGCGGAAATCCTGGAGAAATTTTATTTCATTGCTTACGGTACTTGCTACCATTAAGTTTATCCGAGACAATGTTCGGAAACTGTGCGTGTCTCAGTACACAAGTTCCCTTCCTTCGAGTCACTAACAGTATTGTTACAGAGGAGAAAAACATAGGGGATTTGTTGTGTCGATATTTTGCTGATGTTTCAAGCAGGATTCATTACATTCCCTAATGTTTAACCATCAAGAAGTCAAGCAAGATGGTAGGTGTCCACTTTAATGCCTCAGGTGAGGAGGAATAAAACCAGCCTTTCACCCTCTTGGGTTGGAGTAGTCTTTATTGTACTCGAAGTATACATCTGTTGGCCCCGACAATATCTATTATGCTATGTTGCAACACCTCATGACCCTGTAGATAGTAATCGGCATCCCTCAGGTCACCGCATCTCTGTAGTCTTGAAGTATAGCAAGATTTCTTTCCCGAGCGTGGCCCTTGCCTCTGCCGAAATTCACAATTCCCGAAGGCCGAGTTCTCAAAGTTTGTTCTTCAGCCACATGTATTGGGTACTAGATGTAACATTTCAGTTCTTTTATGTTCACTAACATTAACCTTAATTTTTAATCACATTTCCCAACTATAGCCCGGTTGGGAATAATAACGTTGCACCAGCTAGCTTAGTGATTTGTGCAGATGGAGGATAGTAACAGTTATTTTGAATTAGAATGCCGAAATTCTGTTGTCATTTGTTAGACACACTCATATTCTCAATCACACACAAATTTCACTCAAGTTCCATTATCGATGATGAAACTTAAAACATCTTTCAGCAATTACAGATGGACAGCTCACGTCTAAATTTACGAAGGAGGCAAACACAGGGCTGCCTGCACCCCAATGGCTACGTATATGGATGGAAATAAATTGGTAGAAAAAGTGTTCACTCCGAAAAAATTACAGATTGTAAGCCACTGGTGCTACCCACACACTGTAAACTTTCCATGCTTACTACATTTTCTTTCCTCTGGGGTTACGACTCCTCAGCACACACACATCCATTCTCGGCGGTGGTGGCTGTATTTGTGGAAGAGGAATGCCCTTGACTCAACCTCTAGCATCACCCTGTTCTAACCTGTGCCCTGATTGGCTGTCGGCTGACCACGTCACCCTGCTCATTCAACAAAATGCAGTACTTTTTACCCACTTAAGGGCTAATGAACAATAATCTCCAACTGACCCATACACCAAAAAACTTGTGAAATGACCAAATATAAATTACACTCCGCTTAAATGATAACCCACCAAATTTTAATCTGAAAATTATACTAATCACTTGCCCCCACAACCAAATAATCCTAAACCGAAAGACATTCATAAAATAAAAACCTGAAAAATCACATTACATGTTTACGAGGGCCTTTACCTTGATCTTTTGTCTTCTGTTTTCTGTGGTGTTATTTGTTTTTGCAGTGATGGTTCTAAATCAGATACGCTGACTGGGTGCACCTTTGTCTTTTGTGTTTCTCTGTTTCTTTTGAACTTCATCCATCCTGCAGTATTTTAACTGCATAGGTTTCTGCTACTTGCAAGGCTCTGTGTTTGATCATTATCAGTAAGGGGTTTAACCATAAATGCCTAGTGTGTACTGCGATTCAATGAGTACCTTTACAGCCATCAGATCTGGCTCCATAGCTCACCCACTTCTTTCCATGATTTGGGGGGAGCTGTGCGGATTGGTGTTCACATCGTCTTCCTATGGGTTCCTGGGCATGTGGGCATTCCTGGCAATGAAACAACGGTTATAGCAGCTAAGATGCTTGCAGTCTTCCACCCTGTGATCATCGTGTCCTTGTGTGTGATGTGCTGCATGCAGTTTGTGGCCTCATCTGGCAAACTTGGCAGTGGGAGTGAACTTCTTTTCTGTTGTCCAAAAAGTTAAGGGCCATCTCATACTTGCCTGTTTGCACTCATTCTGATGTTTCGTCCACCTTCAGTGAATATGTGCTTTCTCAACTTTGCATCTGGCACACGTGTTTGACCCACAGATATCTGCTTCGTGCCGAATCCCCTCCTGAGTGTGCTACCTGTGGTACTCCCTTGACTGTTCTGAACATTCTGATGGAGTGTCGTAGGTATGACCAGGCTCAGCATACAGGGCTGCTCAGCGGTTTCTTTTTTACTTTTTCACTATCTTTGTGCTAGTCACCAACTTCTCACTTTTTGAGAGGATTGGTCACTATTATCACTATTGTTTACAATATAGAATGCATTATTTTGTTTTTCCAACAGGATTTGTTGGATGACTTGAGCAGAGCTTATTATTCATTATGCTATGATGAAACTACCAACAGTGCCATGAGCAAAGAGTTACAGATTAGGGTGAAATTTTGGTTCAGGAGAAAAAAGCAAATCGCCTCTCAACACTTGCAGACATTTTTTATTGGTAGTGCTATTTCGGAAGAACTTGTGAAAAAAAAAAATTACATACTGATGATGCTGATCTGCCACTACATAACCACTTGAAGCAGCTGCAAGAAGACTGATTGAACAGTGGGAAGCTCTTCAAAAGTACTTCTTGTCATTTATTCCTAAAAAACAGAAATAATTTTATCAAGACCAGAGGTTACAAGAGTATACTAAATCTTCTTAAGCACCACACTATTAAAGCACAAATTCTTTTTGTTTGCTTAGCTGCTCAAACTTTTAGTTCAACACGTTTCCTTCAGAAAGAAGAATCTTTAGTATATTTATTGCATTATGAACTCAGTCAGTTAGTGAAAATGTTAATGGGAAGAATGTGTAAACTTGAAAAGGTCAAAGAATTGTATGCAAATGATGATTTTAAGCCAGAAAGTCTTCTGCCCCTTCAAGATATTGTGCGTGGTGATGAGGTTGCAATAGAACTGTCTAAAGTATGTGATAGTGATAGTTAACAGTTCCTTGTCTGTGCACAGACATTTTTTATGAAAGTTTGCAAACAAGAGTTCATTGCAGTCAGGGTCAGTTCTGAAATATTGTCAATGTATTAAGCCAAATGTGATGACTTCAGAAAAAAGCTTTAGAGAGAGAATTTCTCTTGCTAAAGCTCTCCATTTGGAAATCCATTGCGACTTACTGCAAGACAAGTGAAAATTGCTTCAGCTTGATAAAGATGGTGGCACTGATGGATGCATTGATGATTACTGGAACCATTTTTTTGAACTGAAGAACCGTATGGGAGAGCCAAAATACCCAACTATGCAATAGTGGTGTAGGCTACATTGGCCCTGACACATGGTAATGCTGATATAGAGTGCAGGGGTTTTCATTGTCAAGTAGATTTATCACAGATGAGAAAGGTTCAACGTGTGAACAAACTCTGAATGCTGCTATGACTTTAAAAAGTGGCAGACTGTATAAGATGAAGCTTCAGTTTGTCCCTATTACAAAAGATCTTCTTAGAATAGCAAGGTCTGCATATGCTGTTATAAAACATATCTTGAGGACCAAAAGAAAATTAAAGAATAACAACTTAAAAATAAAAGAAGAAGAAAAACAACAAACATCACAGGAAGCAAGCTTTAAAGAAATTGAAAAAGCACGAAATAAAATTACAGCTGATGAAGAGAAATTGAGTATTTTGAAAAGGGATGAGGAAGAGAAAACAAATAAGCTGACATACTCTTTTTGAGGAAGCCAACAAGAGACTTAAGAAAGCAGCGGCCAACAAGAATTTTACATAAGTAGGACTTGCGGAAGCAATGCTGCAGGGAGTTGACAGTGTAAATAAAGATGTTGCAAGTGTATCTCAGGAAGTATAGACCATACGAAAAATATTGACAAGAATAAGTCAAGATTTGTAAGACAGACTTTTTTTCAAAACAGCCAAAAAAATTGACTTTAAATCATTTTATGTAATATTTATTTAAATTTATGTTTGTAAATGTTCATAACAATTAGCTAATTGTAAATTAATTGTGTCACTGAAGATGTAAGATTAATTTTAGTAGATTTTTATTGTAGTAGTTTGGCCTGGAATTCTTAGGTTTCGTGTGATGAAATTGTGTTTATTTAAATCTGTAAAAAGTTTGCTTTCATAAATTTTATTTAGCAGCTACTTTTTAATTTTTAGAAAAATCACTTTTGGTCACTATTTTTTTTAACATCACTATTATCACTATTTTTGAACTTAACGATATGCTAACAGCCCTGTATCTATGAGCGGCGTATTAACATTTTTACGTGTGTCTAGTCTTTTTAAGGTGTTGTGATTTGTTTTTTCATTCTTGTACACATTGTTGTTTTGTTATTGTAATGTTGCTTCTTAGGAGTATTTTTCCCTGTTTCGTTACTTTGTTTTGTGACTATCTTTTGCCTCTTGTGATTGTTTTTAATGTGTTTTTGTTGATCTTTTCTGTGTGTGTTAATAACCCTGATGTTAGTGCCCCCTCAATCTCACTTGCCCACTCTTTTTAATGATAGCAAAGGAAGTTTTTTGCAAATGTCTTTGAACACAACAGCCATGTCTTCTAATGCAGGACAAAAAAAAAATATTGTTAAAAGTTTCCTAAGGGATGTATTCAAATTCGTGAGGATGGAGGTTGTAATAAAAAATAAAATAACTAAATTAAATTTTTGAAATCCATTTACAATGCTGTGGGCTGTTTACGGTAAAGTGACCACTTTTGAGGCCTTTGTTACTTTTTCCTTTCAGCCATTTCTTATCCTTTAACCACCTTTTAAAATAAATATTCCCATGTTAGTAATAAACACAATGTATATAATCCACCCCACTTGGAAGTTTACGTCTAAGGCTATAAAAAATATATTTTATTGACTATTATTCCAAATGAGAGGGCTTTCAAAAGTGCTCACTTTACTGTGAATAACCTATAATACATACACACATTTATTATTTACATCATCAAATTACCTGTTTCTATTATTAACTTAGTGGCTGCAATATATAATGCCAATCTTGATATTAAAGTCTTTATCACTGTCTTTATGGTTGCTACAATCACTTAATCCACATTTATTATTTACACATATTCAATCAAACTGTATTTTGCCATCATTCCAAATGTCTGTCACTCATGCATCCAGTCCCACAGTCTCACCAGTCAGTCTCACTCTCCAGTGTACTGATGGTCACAGTATTCCCACTGGTCACTGTCATAGCTTTTCTTCATTTTGTTGGTGTCTCAAACTTGGCTCTTAGCCATACAAGGTTCCAATAAACTCGCTCGGAGGCCAGCCGTTGTCACTGGTTTACGTAGATCAATGGGCCTGGTCCATAAAACCCTCTCACCCCCAAGTCATGTAAAGGGAGGTGAGGCCAATGGCAATGGGAGTTGCAGGAGTCCAGATATGATAAAATCTGCCAACTTCAATTTAGACCCATTATGTTCACCATCACACTCTTTCCAACTCTACATGCAAGTCATTAAATTCTTAAGAACTGCAAGATAAAGTTGTTGTGTGAATTTTCTTCTTATCAGTGGAAAAACTAGTTTTTCTCTCCAGCTCCGCTGTCTCAGGAATGTCTGTAGCTTGTTCTCTTTTTACTTTAACCTTGTTTCTGACTGCAGGTTGACTGTACTCTCAGAGTTCCTTTAGCAATGGGCCTAACATCTTCTGGTAGGACAAAACCTTTTGCCACAGATCTTGTTCTAGCAATTGTTGCAGAGTTTGGACCATGAAAGGAGTGACTTTTCTCAGCTATTTGAATGCTGGATCTGGGGTTGTATTCATTCACAATTTGGATGGGAAGATGTGACACTTCAGAAGACATTAAGTCCTCATCTGAATGGTAAAATGCCAGCTTCTCTGAAACCAGATTTTATATTTTCTGGAGTTGCATCTCAGTCAGAGTCAGAGCCATACAGTTTTTGGAGAGTGTAGATGTTAGGTTAGTTCATCCTAGAGTTTACAGCTGCACTTTAGAATTTTTTTTGGAAGTACCAAATACCCAAGATTTAATAACTAAAGCTTGTTTTGTGTGTGTGCATGCATTTATGTGTGTGTGTCAGCACACCACAATCCCATTTTTATTGCACAACTTCAAATTCTTAACACTAGTGTGACTCATGATTGTCCGTTATGAGAAGCACATGGCTCTCCTTAGTGCACCATACACTGTCTTTGAAAAACTGGAGGACCTTTATAAAGTTTTCTTATATCCAGCCTTATTTGAACACTAGGCAAGAGAGCCAATTGGAGTTTCAGACATTATACTGGTGTCATTGAAGCAAACCTGGCGGCAGTGCCTTGCCATTGGCGCAGATTATCCCCACTTGTGTGATAAGTTCTCAATGCTCCCGATACTTGATTTACTCCATCTGTCTGTGCCTTTTCTGCACAATAATTTCCTGTGTAGGATGATTTGTTCACACACCACTTTCATCTATATTATATATCTGATTTGGCTGGATGCTGTTTCTTAAGTATAATTTTAAGTTTATCAAATATGACACTCAAGTATTTTTGTTGAAAGCAGTCATTCTTGCATCATACTTGCTGTGGGTGTGCATATGGATAGGCTAGGTTACATTTTCATAAAAGCTGAGGACTACTCGTCACCAGGTTCTTCCTTCTCATCCCAAGTAGTAGGCACAAGTAAACTGTTCTTTTTGACATATTTGTATTCCAGTCTTCTTCTTGTTTTTGGATTAAGCCCTTAAAACAATCCCGAACTCTTCAAAAGGTACTCTGTAGGCAATTTATCTATTGCATCCGTAATAATTTGTCTCTTTTTAAAGGAAATGCTATATACCTGGTTGCTAAGGCCATATTCTTTTACTTTTTGAAGTAGATACCCTAAATGGAACTTCTTCACCCTGTGTTGGGCAGCCACAACACACCCCTTTCATTTACTTCCTGACTGTAGCTTTTGTGTCCCCTTCTTATGATTTCTTTTTCATGTGCCATTTGTAAGTTGGAACAATCTGTAAACAGAAAATTAAAATAATTTAATTAACAACTATTGCTAATATTTGCAGTAAATGAAAAGTGGGAATACAATGGACACACAAGGGGATACATAGGACAGACATGGGAATACATTGGACATCTGTCCAATGTACCCCTTAGTCTGTCCAATGTAACCCCATATGTCAAAATAAAACAAAATAAATTGTAAATTTGTTATGGTTTCTTTGTAGCATTGCTTTAAACATGTTAATAAATTTGATTAAATCGTAACAAAATTATTTTGTAATAGTGTATCTAAATCACAACAATAAGTAGGTGAAAATATTATAAAGTAACTTACAAAAACTGACAGTTGTCACTCACCTTGTCACTTAAGAACACAAGATGCCAAGATTCTGTACTGAATGTCACCTTATTTGGTATAAAATGAGATACAATATTCACAACCAATAGTACCGTAGCACACTGCTGAAAATATAATGATGTCCAATATATCGCTGAAGCAAAATTATTCCTGGTCTTCTCAATGCAATTATTTATTTCCTATAATGTTTTATTTACCCTTTACAATTTTGTGTATAAAATCTTGTTGCATTAAGATTTATTGAAACATACCTATATGTATATTTATATAAAATCTGGTCTCTCTTTTTTTCCAGACGTGGTAGTGATGAGTGCAACAAGAAGCAACCAAGTGACTGTGATACATTAGAATATAGGAATGGTGAAGGTGAGTGACAGCACCTGATAATTTTTTTCAGTACCATTTTACATGTTAAGTGTTACTACAGTAATCCCTCATCATTCATGGTTTTTTAAAACACTGTTTCAATTATCAATGGATTGGTTATTGTGGTCAGGTTTCTCAACCATGGTACAAAAATTTAAATTTTTGTGGTTTTCAGTTTTTTTGCAAATGGACTTTTGTGGCTAGAGTTGATGTGTTTCTCACAATGCCATCCCTGATGCCACATTTATTTTGCTCCATTCAGCATAAAACAATAAATATTGTATGTTAGTGCCCTCTCAGGGGATAGAGAACAGAAGGGAAGTAATCAATCTTAATCCCACTTATGTGCCATCCAAACCCTCTCATTCTCTTTTTACGCCATCACTTCTTTGTCCTTCCTTTTGTGCTGTCAAAACAAGTGGTTTGAAGATGCATTTTCACTTGCTGACAGTTTGTTTGGGGTAGCCGAGTAAGTAGAAATGCCACTTAAACATGCAAACCGTAGCAAGTGTGATATAAATAAATGAGTCTAGTGCAAGTAAAAAATTAAAGGTGTTTAGAAACAGGTTTATTTTAACATCAGCAAGCACATTTTGTTAAAAGCATTATCTCAAACATGACATACAGTTGCTTCTACTGATTACATCAAATCTTTACCAATACCTGCGTGAAAACAAACTAATGTTAATAAATTAGGGTTCCAGTATTTCTGTTTTGCAAATGGAATAAAAGTGAATAAAAGTTCTATGGTGTATAAAGTTAACAGCTAACCTGACAATAGTGTGAAACAATATTTAAATTGGCCAATTTGTATTAGTAACTCCAAATTGCAAGCCAGTGATAATGTAATTTTGATGATTGCAGGGGGTCATTAGGTATTGATAAGGTAAAACATAGGAAATAGTCAAAAGGGTGAGGGATGTAGTGGGTGTTAGGATGAAGTATTTTCTGCATCTTGCGGCACCAGCTGACTTTTTTATGCTAGTCATGATATGACTGGGTCAACGCAGTAAGTTGGTAGAGCATGGGTCATGTACATCGTGAAAATTTGAACTTAAAAATCATTGTGGGGTTGTTCCAGGCCTCCCCATTGACTTATAGTAACAATATAGAGTTTCTTAAGGCCACTCAGTATGCTTTAAGTGCCATAGTTGTACAATTTAAATATACGGATAAACAGTGGAACCTCGTTATAATGATAGTCAACAATGTAAATCGTCGCTGTAGCGAGTTATTGTTATAACAAAATTTACCGTGCCCATAATTTTATTATATTTCCCCTTGTAGATCCTGTGTTTAAAGAATGCAGTAAACTACGCGTATGCAGTGACAAGTTAATATAAAAAATCTACGTCTGACAGCCATTATGTAACGACCAGCAGACGCAACGTTGCTTCCTCGTCCATTCTTCTCCTCTCCCACACACTACCTCTTCTCCTGTCTCGTCCCCCCCTACACACACCCCTCTTTCTCTCCTATCTTGGCTCGCCACACCACACTTTCTCTCTCGTGCTCACAAAGCAAACAGCAGACAACCTCGAGTCCAATGTGTAGACAGGGTACATTTTCGTTACATTTTGTTCCAACTCGCGGACAACACATGTACC
The DNA here is from genome assembly GCA_002778355.1 of Clitarchus hookeri. Taxonomy (NCBI): domain Eukaryota; kingdom Metazoa; phylum Arthropoda; class Insecta; order Phasmatodea; family Phasmatidae; genus Clitarchus; species Clitarchus hookeri. The sequence goes on from NQII01000664.1 coordinate 247,790, forward strand.
TGTTCTAACGTAAACAAATGTTGCTTTATGGTAGGTTAGAAAAATATTTTAGTCAATCAGGAATAATATTTTGAAGGAATTGAAAAATGTACATTTTGAAAACACACTCTTACAACAAATGAAAAATTTATGATTTTAACTTGTTTTACTATAGAAAAGGTAGAATTACCATCCTATGTTTACAATTTGTTTACCTACTTAGGCACAAAATTTACATTACCTTTATTTTTCCACTACTTTTAGCATGCAGAATTCACTGTTTTGTACACTTGTAATAACATCTCATAGATTGTACTTCACAATTGCATACTGTATTTACTCGTGTATAGCACGCCCTTTTTTCCCTAAATAAAGGAAAAAATTCCTGGGGTGCGCGCTATACACGAAAAAAATAAATAAAGGAATGAGTGGTAGTTGTAAACTGTCGAGAGATGTTTAGAGGGAAGTGTAACGGAACAGTCTGTTATCTCTGCTCTCGCTCTTACTTCATCACTACTCTCCCTTCTCTCTCAGCGCCTCCTTCAGTTCGCCCCTCCAGCCATCCCCTGAAACTTTCACTGCTAGTGCCTCCCCTTTTTTTTTTTGGCTTATCCACGTACCTGTTTCAACTGCTTCACGGCAGTGCTTACGCAATACATGGGCAATAAACGTGTAATGATGAATGCCGGAAGTTCGCATGCTTCTTACACTGCAAGGTTTAATCTTTGTCATAAAATATGCTGAAGAAAATGCAAATTGTGCTGCGGCTCGGCAATTTGACGTGGCTGTTTCCAGCAGCTGTGACAATTTTTTATTGGTATATAAAATTAGCGATAAAACGTTTATATGAAATAATTATAACATAACTTGCAAGTGAATATTTCTCTTAACAGTGATAATGCATTGTTAGTGTTTAATTAGTACACGCTGCTTGCATCGTTTCACTATGTGTCCTTAAAAAGTTAACAATCAGTAATGTAATGTAACCTGACCTGCGCACAGAAACTACGTGATGTGTTTGGTCTTTTTGTGAAGGTTACAGTTACGTGTAGGTCGCAGCCCCATTCCACTATCCATGGCAGTCACGTGCATACTCAAAGCTCGCATCTTGTCTGGCCACAAAGCAGAACTTCCACATGTTTGTGTTTCCCCTCCCCTTCCCCTTTTCAGTCATGTTGTTGGTCGATAAATTCCTCCAAGCCTTCTTTGTTTCTGTGTAAAGCAGAGGATAGCCAGCCATGATCAGGGGGAGCAGAAGGGAAGAGGACATGATGTTTTTTTAGAAATGTCTCATTCCAGCACAGCAAAAAAAAACCAGCAGACCACTGCATAAAAGATGCAAAAAGAAAAGGAAGGAAGCCGGCCGCCCACCACAGTTGTTGACCTCCTTTTAATGACTGTTTGACGTAATCATGCTTTTCCCTTTACACACCTGGCACGTGGTTTAGCGATGACCTTGCAAGCGGCAGAGTCTTCCTACCCCCACAACATAAAAGGAGCGGTAGGCTGCTAGCATCTTGCCGTCTCATACTACATTCAACAGTATCTACCATTCCCCTCCGCCTCTCCAACCTATATCCAGCATACCCCCCTTTTCTTGGCCTCGACTAGCTCTACTCCCATTCGTACCTCTCCCCTCTCCATTCGTACCTCTCCCCTCTCCATTCGTACCTCTCCCCTCTCCATTCGTACCTCTCCCCTCTCCATTCGTACCTCTCCCCTCTCCATTCGTACCTCTCCCCTCTCCATTCGTACCTCTCCCCTCTCCATTCGTACCTCTCCCCTCTCCATTCGTACCTCTCCCCTCTCCATTCGTACCTCTCCCCTCTCCATTCGTACCTCTCCCCTCTCCATTCGTACCTCTCCCCTCTCCATTCGTACCTCTCCCCTCTCCATTCGTACCTCTCCCCTCTCCATTCGTACCTCTCCCCTCTCCATTCGTACCTCTCCCTTCTCCATTCGTACCCTCTTCCTTATCCCTCACTACAACACCTACACACACCTCTTCCCACGCTCCTCCGAAGCGAGTGACGCCATGCGACAGACTAACAGAGGCTGGCTCGGTCATGGCAAATGGATGGATGTCACTTGCGATACGGCGTGTTTAAACATTTTAAAAACATGAGTTAACAAATGTTCGTAACGCTACAGCGAACGGTTTCAATTACAGATTTGCGTTATAAACTAAATTAAGTTCCTTTCAAATGATAGGGAAAATGACTGTGCATTAAAAAAATATTGCAATAGCGGACTTGATGCTATAGGCCATACTCGCAATAACGCGGTTCCACTGTATGTTGGAGGGGGCCCCCCAGGACCTTTAAAGGTCATAAGGATGACCATGTGAGTAACAATTAGGACAGTAAATGTTGAACTGTGTTCGCTTACACACTTATGCCCAAAGGCGTACATATATGGACCTAGCTTCTGTAGTCCTCTAGTGGCTGAAACTGTAGGAAAGACCTGAACTGGTTATGAATTAAACAGAGAAGTTTCATCTCAGGCACATAAGTCGGCCAGGAGAGGCAAAAAACTAAAAATTTCCAGTAAGATTTAAGTAAACTATTGGAAGCTACATAGCAGTTGACCAAATGACAGGATGGTCCAAGAGACACAGTGGGCGCGTGGCACTCCCTAGCATGGTTAAATGCAGACTGCCAATCATGGTGGCAATTCGAGTCAAACTGGGTCAGGTTGGCATCAAAATTTTTACAAATAGACCCATAATATTCAGAAAATTACAAACATAGCGACAGTTACACACATTGAGTACTAAAACAAAACAAGACATTTAAAGATGGAATCTTAAAAAGTTAGCTAAGGTAAGTTGGCAGTTTAATGTAACAACAAACTGAAAAGTAAGTGTGATTTCACTGTCCTTAGGTCTTTGCTTAAAATTTGTAAAGAAACATCATTGAAAAACTTTAAAATATTACTTTTAGAAAAATAATTATAAATGCAAAAATGCAATTAAGTTTACAGAAATTGCTGTTGGGCAACTCTGTTCTAGCCCACAGGGGTGTGGGTAGCCCTACCCTAACTGCACAATTTCACACTTTATTGTTAAGTCACTCACTGGGATGGTAATATAAATTACTTTTAAATAATATATTTTGGTTTGCACGCAACATTGACTTGCTTTCTGGGGTTTGGTCGCACATGAGGAAGAGAGGGTGGCAAAAGGGTGATGCTAAGATGTTGTAGGATGTCACAGGGTGATGTCTGTTGAGATGCACTCCAAGTAGTTATGGCATTGAATGCTTTCCATCATCATCTTCTCGCCTTCCAAGGACTGACTTGTTCAAAGCGTGGTAAGTGCAGGCCAGTGCAGGTGTTGGTGTGATGGCAGGATGATCAGACGCGAGAGGAACAAGCAGTACGCGTCAATTACATGCCATGTTTTGTTACCCAGTTTAATGTTTTAATAGCAACAGATTGATTAGAAGTTAATTTATTTTTGTGACTCTACATTTTGTTTAGAAGAACCAAAGATATAATTCAAAACACGTGAGCTGAGCTAGGTGTAAATCAAAACACTTAAGCCAAGTTCTGGCAAATGGCGACATTTCACTAATGTTATCTGGTTGAGTCATTCACAGTAAGATTACAGTACATGGCCATTATCTCACTAATGTTATCATGTTCAGTAATTTACAGCAAAATTATTCAATGCGAGTGCAAACTACTCTCTCATATAAGTAAAATTAAGTACTATTCTTTCTTTTTAACGTTTCATGCCTGCGCAAATGTGATGTTAATTTAAGGGTCTGGGATATTCTATCACTGAGTTCTGATACATAATAGTTTGGCAGGCGTAACCTATCCCTAAGTTCTCCTTAAGAATGTATATTGTTCTACTTCAGTTCTCTGAACCACTGGGTTTTGGAAAAATGTATTTTGTGTGGTTGGTGAGGTATTACTGTATATCTGAACATTACAATTCTAGTTTAATTTCTGGATAATAATGATTCATGTGTACAGTTTAGTTTCTGTTAAGAAAATAAAATAAAAATTGTGTAAGAACATTTATAGAGGTGCATGCATATGTGCACTTATACACATGGGTGTAAATACCGCATACTTCTTTAAGTATGTTACAAAGATTGGGAGATGATTTATTATGAAAATGAGGTAGAAAATATATGTATGGCTTATAGCCTAAAGTAAGTATTAAAGGATTTATTCGCCCCCAAATTGGGAAAATAATTATCTTTTAATTAATGTTAGAAACTTCTGGGGATGAAAGAAATGAGTGTGAACAGTGTATTAGTAAAATAAGGTGAGCAACCTCTGGAAATGCCAGTTAAAAAAATATTCTCCTACGAGAACATAGAGATTGAAATTATCACACCATGTCAAATGTTGTACCCGAGAGCATTTAGTGAATTTTCAAGACATGATTAATTACCATGCACAACTATAAAACAACGTAGGCTTGTTGTAACACTTTAATCCTCTCTGTTTCTGAGAAACAGATTTTATATGTAGGGGTTGTTTTAGTTTAGTGATATACTGTCCACATTTGTTTTCTTTCATTCCTAGTACTTTCTAATATTGTTAATTAAAATTCTTTGTTTTCCCATTTTGAGGTGTGCATAACTCCCTTAATAGGTAATTCACGAGACATTCTGATTCAGTTTATCAATCCCAGTGTTCCCACATCTAAAGACCTCTTTTTCTTTATCCATCTCTCCATCTTTATATCTACTCCATAACTAAAACACATTAATGACTCTACATATCAACCATTTTTTAATCACAAACAGAATGAGAGTTTCTTTAAGTATTGTACAATTTTTAAAAGGTAATGCCTTATGAAAAATTAGGAAGAAAATATGCAGAATGTATCTAAATTTGACCAACAAACTTTGGCGACAGGTTAATCAGGAAAAAATTAGTCTAAAACATATATATGACCTATGGTCTAAAATGATTCCCAAGGGTGGTACACGTTTTGGAAGTTCGACCTGTAGCACTAGATTATTACAAATATTGGAGAAAATATTTAAGATGGTACATTGAGTTTCTGGATAATGTGCAAGTGAATCATGATCTATTACCACCACAAAACCTGTCACTTTTATCAAATTAATTCATGGAAATAATCAAGGTTTCTACCTATATTGACAGCCATTTGCCATGACATAGTAGCCATTTGCCATGACATAGTAGCCATTTGCAATGACATAGTAGCTATTTGGGATTTTATTGATTGATTATGAATCCGCGTGTCATTATAGACTAAAAAGCTTGCCTTGTGTAAATACCTTTACCCCCGCCATTTTTGAGGAATTTAATTTAGAAATTTACGAAGACTATGTACAAAACCTGGCGGGTGGGCAACATGCACAACACCCAAGAACAAATAATGGTTGCTGATATCAATGGGGCAAGATAATAGATAGAGGTGCATAACAGTGGTGTTGCAAAATGCTGTCCTTTACAATAAATCTCAAACAATAGCAAATTAAACTACATCTAACTGTGTGCCATTTAGATGGCTTCGGCTCTCAAGACCTCGCTGTTTATAGCGGCCCAAATCAGTTCACTCATAAGTGTTACAACACGTTTGCATGAGGGATGGTGTAATACAGTACATGGAGGAATAAATTGCTCATTATAATGATCTAACATGCAGGCCACCACGCATCACACACCATCGTCAAGTGGAGATTATTTGGTGTATGTGTTCTGTGACATGTTCAGTGATGAATTCAACTATACCTGATTTACAGGGTGCAGCAGAAATAACTCTTGCATTTGTAACGTAAATAACAAAGCAACGCTAGAAGCTATTCAAAAATTTATTTCACAGTTTGAACGAGCTATGCTGACCATTTACTTCACACACACATACACATTCACCATCATATGGTTTTGAAAATGATATCCTCCAAATGCAGACCGTCCTTTTCTATGCAATTCATAAGTCTCTCCCTGAAGATCTGGATTACTCTCCTGGTTATGTCCGGTGAAATTGCAGCAATTTATTGATGGATGGCAGCTTTCAGGTCATCCGGTGTTCGCGTATCCGCAAAGAAAGAAATCACACTGTGCGAGATCAGGGGAATGAGCCGGCCATGGAATGTCACCCGTAAGGAGATCAGACGCACTGGAAACATTTCCCTTAGGATGTTCATCAATGCCCTTGCTGTGTCTGCAGTGGGAACCACACAACAGGATTCCCTACTTAGTTGAGTTTCGGATGTAGGAAGTTGTCTAATATCTGTATATAACTATCAGATATTACTTGCACAGTTATGTTGTCCTCTTCGAGAAACTACGGGCCTATAATTCAGAACTTGGCGACAACGCACCAGACAGCAACACGTTTGCTGTGAAGGGGTCGTTGGTGGAGTTGACGAGGATTGGTTTCAGCCCAGTACCAAAAATTTTGTTCATAAACGAAGCCTGACAGATGAAGTGAGCTTTATCACTTGACAGTACAGTGGCGTTAGCTGAAACAGCTTCCAGGATAGACTCACAAAATCCTCTGCAGTTGACACAATCACGTTCACTGAGTTCCTGCACACCCACCATTTTGTAAGGATGGAACTTCATCTCGTGTTATATTCTCCTTACGGTGCACTCAGATACTTCCATAGCAACTGCATGCGTACGGACGAAATGTTGAAGAGATTGCATAATGGCGTGTCTCACTGCACGGATGTTCTCTGGTGTTTGAACACTACGAGACCTGCCCAGTGGATTAGCTTTTAAAGTAGAATCTGTTCTCAAATTGGCGACCTGAAATGTGCCATACTTCAAGAAACCACGGCAATTTCACCGGAGATGACCAGGAGAGTAATGCGGAACTTTAGGGAGAGACTTCTGAATTGCATAGAAAAGGACGGTCAGTATTTCGAGGATATCATTTTCAAAACCACATACTGGTGAATGTGTATGTGTCTGTGAAGTAAATAGTTGGCACAGCTCCTTCAAGCTATGAAATAAAATTTTGAATGGCTTCTAGCGTTGCTTTGTTATTTATGTTACAAATGCAAGGGTTATTTCTGCTGCATCCCGTACTAATGTTAAGTGGAGTGGTAAAAGAGGCATAGTTAGTGTATCGCAAAAGTGTCGTTTTACATAGCCAGAAATGGCCGTCATTCACCTTGTGTATGAGGCTACTCAGTGCAACAGTAGAGTTACAGCATGCATGTACAGGGAAAAGTATCTAATCAGACGGGTGCCAAATCATTCAATGTTCACAGCCATTGAAGGAAGCTTCGTGAAGAGGGGACATTAATGGTGAGTAAAAGACACATGCAATGTATTTTGGTTGTCACAGCTGTCATATTACCCTGTAAAACCAAGCCGTACCTGTCCCAATATTGTACATGTGACAGGTGTACGGGCATAATTTTGACCGTCCAAGGTACTTACGAACACCACACTTGGAGTAGGTGCTGCAGAGGTTCCACATTCGCCATCTATCAGCCCCCATCAAGTGGCGCATTGGAGAGTTGTGAATGAACAGCTGCTGCATCCATATCGCATACAGAAAGTGCACCATTTGAAAGTTGACAACTACTCAAAATGTTAAAAGTTCGTGCAGTGTTGTTTACAACAATGTGCAGTAGAGCCACATTTCCCAAGTGTCATGTTGTTTACTTGCATAGCCTTGCGCAATTCACAAGAGAATGTGTATTTGTGTCTCGTAACAGTCACGTGTGGGGCGGAGGGAAACACGCGCCCTTTATCTGTGGTTACCAGGAGCAACTTGGCATTAACGTATGGGCTGGTATTGTAGATTACAATTTAATTCGGCCATACTTGTTGCCCTCTCACTTAAATGCTGGCAATACCTCGTGTTTTGGGACAGGTTTTGCCAGAGTTGCTCGAAGACATTCCTTTTGGGATTCAACAGGAAATGTGGTTGCAACATGAAGGTACACCACCGCACTTTGGTGCATACGTTCAGGAGTACCTTGACACACATTTTCAGATAAATAGATAGGCCGTGGTGGGCCAACGTTATGGCCTGCGATGACCTCAGATCTTTCACTGCTTGACTTTTACCTGTGGGGTACTATGAAGAGTTCGATGTACGAGACTTCAATTGCATCTCTGGAAGATCTTGGTGCCAGAATACATGCTTCTGCTGCTGCTGCTGCTGCTGAAGTCATAAGAACCACACCTGGCGTGTTTGACAGTGTTTGGAAATTGTAGCATCATCTATGTATGATCTGCAGCAAGGTTGGAGACTGGCAGTTCGAGCATGTGATCTAAGGTTCATTAATACCACATTATTGCACTGCTGTATGTAATAAATGATAATTTAAATTGTCCTGGCATCCTCTCAATGTTACAACTTGCAAATATGTAAATTACTAGTAAACAACCACCATGCATTTCTTACCTCAAATGTCAGACAGTTTCATTCCTCTCTTTGTTCTCTTGCTCCTTTTATATACACAACAGCTTGTTCTTGGGTGTTGTGTGTGTTGTCCATCTGCCAGGTTTTGTACATATTCTTTGGAAATTTCAAAAATGAATTCCTCAAAATCTGGGATTAGATTATTTACAGGAGGCAAGATTTTTTGTCAATTATGTTATACAGATTAATAATTCATAAATAAAATCCTAAATATGCTATCACATTGGCATATCAATGGCTAGTAATACAGGTAGTCACAATGATTATTTCCATGAATTAATTTGATGACAGTGACAGGTTTTGTGGTGTTAATAGATCATGTTTCACTTCACATAATCCAGAGACTCAGTGTTCTATCTTAAATTTTTTTTTCAGATATTTGTAATAATCTAGTGCTTCAGGTTCAACTTCAAAGATGTGTACCACCCTTGGAATTCATTTTAGATCATATGTTGTATATATATATTTTAGACTTATTTTTTTGTGATTAACATGTTGTCAAAGTTTGTTGGTTAAATTTAGATTCATCCTGTATATTTTCAACCTAATTTTTCATAAGGAATTAGTTACCTTTTAAATGTTGTACAATACTTAAAGAAACTCTCATTCTGTTTGTGATTTTAAAATATTTGATATATAGAGTCATTAATGTGTTTTAGTTATGGGTAGAGATAAACATGGAGAGATGGATAAAGAAAAAGAGGTCTTTAGATCTGGAAAGATTGGGATATATTGAATCAGAATGTTTCGTGGCTTTGCTCAAGGATATCTGCAATAGTTTTGGGAGTATTATCTTTTCTTGTAAGTAAAAAAAAAAAAACAGTATAGTTATTCCATGCCATTTGTACCACAGTTTTTTGACTTTTTATTAGTAACCTGTATTTGGAATTAATTTTTTTTGTATTTATTAAAGCTCTGGAGATAATTATAAAACACACTACTTCAAAAATAATTGTGTGTATTTTTATTGTTTGTCATACCAGTAAATTAAAATTAAATTTTGAAGCTTTTTTTTTTAAAATAGGAACTTCTATATTAACTGTATAAAAAATATGGTGACATACGTTAATTTAAAAATTCTTTGCTCAATAATATTTTTAGTTCAGTGTAACCCTCATCCTTTGTGGAAACATATTTAAGTCTTGAATAGTGTGTCCAGAACACAGTGAGAAGTGACGAAGATAAGAGAGGAGGGGGGGATAAAATATTTACATTTGTGTGTCTGTTTCATTTACAATTTTGATGCCGGGAATGTATGTACACTAGAAAGGGTAGATGATTTTTGCAGGAACCACAAAAACACAGCACTATAATCATATCTTCTTAATTCATGTTTACTCCATAAAACAAAATCATAGCAGCCATCATGGCCTCCATTATATAAATGAAAGAAAAATCTCTGGCATTTCTACATAGTATGTTAGAATTATTTTGTTTTTATACTCAGTTTAAATTTACATACACATTTTAAATTGCCAGTTAATGCTACAAGCAAAATATAAATGCTACAAGATTGCTTTTAAAAACTTCTGTTCATCATCATCATCATCATCATCATCATCTCCTCTTAAGTCACCACTGCCAGAATTCATTAACATTGGTCTGAACATTTTCTGCCCACCTCGTGAAAAGTGGGTACTCATTTCTCTTGCAGAATAATGATGATGATAAAAGCGAATCCTATAATTCAAGAGACACTACACAAAAAAAATTTTTATGGCAAAGACACTTAGCGGTGCCACTTTTGGCACAGGTCTTTGTAGTTCACCTGTGGTAATTTTTATGCTACCGTCCAAACAAGTCTTAGTTCTCCAGGAAAAGTCTCATCTTTTATAATGATCAGGTTACCAACACACAGATTAGCTTCCTTGTCCCACCACTTAGGCTTGTTATGCAGTCTCAAGAAAAACTCTGCTGACTTATCATTGTTAGTAGTGCTACACCAGTTACTATAATAACTGGTATCTAGACACGGGGTTGATCTTCTAAGATGCAGCCTGTCATTCTGGCACTGCTAAAATAAAGTTTCCAGTCCAAAAATTCCCCGGAATAAGCACTGTAAGATCACATGGATCACTGGAGTAGGCTAGAAGTGGTCGTGAGTCGAGACACACTTCAACTAGTTTGAGCACTATGTACCTACATTTCTTCTGTCAGGACACTGCCACCAACCACTCAGCACAGGTGGTATTTTATACTTTTAACACTTGCTTCCCATAGTCCTCCTTAATGGGGTGTTGCTGGTGAGTTGAAATGCAAAGGTATACCTTGTTCTGTCAGGTGTGTATCTACAGACAATGTTCACTTGTCACCAATGCAAACTATTCTTTCAATTCCAGAGCAGCCCCAATAAAGGTGGTCCTACAATTACTATGTGTTGCTAGGCCTACCACAGTGAGGGAGAAATTACTTTAAAGCTTTGATGAAAATGGATGTTGATAGGTCAATAAGGTGCACTTCTTTGGTTGCAAAACTTACAAACAGGACAACGTAGCACTCAAAGTGGATATTTCTTCTCCCTTTACAGTTACAGAGAGTTAGAGGACCAGCATAGTCCACTCCACAATTCAGAGCAGGTTGCACCCTGGCTGCTGGAAGGTTACCCATCACGTGTTCAGCTACCATTGCGTGCTGACGATAACAAGTTACACAGTCCCTTAAAATACACGGGATGGTATTTCCTGTTCCAAGTATCCAGAATATATCCTGAATAATCACCTGCACCGAGGACCAACATGAAAATTTTTCAAGTGTATCTGCAATGTAATAAGCTCAACTAGCATACTGTGTATAGGAAGTAAGGCTGGGTATTTCTGGTCTTCTGGAATTTCTGCCTTTTTGAGGCAACCGCCCAACCTTAGTACCCCATCTTTATCTAATAACAGGCACAAACTAGTAATGCTGCTTTTTTAAGGCACTGGTTTGCCTGCCTTTAGACAACTGAAGAGAGTGTAATCCTTTCACTTTTTGCTGTTCTATAGTGCAAAATCGAACACACCAGGTAGTTATGTGCTGGAGCTTAAGTTACATGGAATCACAGGGTCAAGTAACCATGCAGTACTAAGCCACCAAACCAAACTGGGTGACTGGTTAATTCTGTTGGAGCCAACCCACATGAGGCACAGTGTGCTGGATTGTATTTATCATTCACATGTCACTGAGATGGATTTACAGGGTCCTGGATCATTGCAAAAGTTTTCCCACTGCCTAGGTGGTGATATTAGTCATGCCAACACAATGATAGTCAGTGTAAACTATTCAGTTTTTCACTTAAACTATCAGTGCCTACCTCACAGTTTCAGTAACTTTACCAGTAGCATTGCACCACATAGATGCAGCCATGGTATGAGTACCTGCTTCACTGGTACTACCCTTGTTTCACCAGCAGTCATACGCACTGGAACAGTACCCTCTTCATAGTGCGAGTGTAAATATATCGCAGCCATGTAGGCAGCTTCGAAGCATCACAAAATCCAATGAGTTCAAATAACACCTGTGATAAGATACTAATGTGTGTCTCAATTGAAAGGTTTTGAGTATATGTAGACTTCCATACTGCGCTGCTTTCACGTCAAGGTGGGCCGGAAATTTTTTTTTTTATATTTGCTATACCACGGAAAATTTGCCTCTAGGGTAGTTTAGTAAAATGCAAAAACAAAATTAATAAATTTTTACATCTGGCGGTTGCGCATTGGCCCTCAAAATTTAGAAAATATACAATTTTTATAATTTTTCTAATAAATGGAAATAAATAAAATAACTTCTATAACAAGTAGCTATAGACATATTTTAGTAGAACAAAGTATAGAAATGATAAATAAATGAAAAAATAATACATTTTACAATTTATTAGTAGCGTATTACGTTTAAAAACTTTTTTTTTATTGACAAATTTCCATTGAAACAAAAATAATTTTCCTAATTGTGTAAAATTTCAGTTTGTAGTGAAATATGGTCCTTTATTTGTCTTTACTTTCTTTTGTTAGTTTGAAATAAGATTTGCTTGAAAAACTAGGCATTAAAGATCTTGATAGAAGTGTAGTTCTTATAAAACCATCTCTGGAATTGGAGCTGACGACTTTTTGTGGCGCCTCGGTTACCAGCTTCACACATCGTTCTACATGTGACATGGGAATTGGTCAAAGTTCCACTCAGCCGCTGTTCCAACTGATTGATTGGACCCTAGACCAAATCTCTTGATCGGTGACTCTTCGCAGCAAAGGTGGTGATGAAAGTGTAGTAGCGTTCCAGTAAAAAATTTTGATGTGGTCTGTACCTGTAGCTAGGAAATTGATTTTGGGTGGTCGAAAACTCCTGATTGACTTTCTTTTAGACGCTAAGTTTCTAGCCTTTATAATTCTCCTGAAACCTAACTCTTATATCATCCCTTTCATCTACTATCATACTCAAAAGCAAGTTTTCTGGATGGGCAAAAAATTTGTTTCTCTCAATTACTGGGTCAATGACTTTCAGCAAGTTTTGGGGCAGGAATATTGATGATTTTATAACTTCAAATACATGTTCTGGTCCATTTGTGAAGTATTTACTTTTTTAGATATGAAACCATACAGGTATATATGACTTTAGGAGAAAAGAAACTAAGATCTTGTGTTCGTCTGTTGGGTTTTCAATACTCAAATACAATCGGAGAACTCTGTTCGCCATTGTAAACAACCTTGAGTGGTAAAGTGTGCCAGGCTCACGAACTGATAAATCTTCAGGACAGCTGCCTGATTTTATAGCAGAACTTATGTCCAGCAGGTACTGCTGATCTTTGCTTAAAATTTGCTGGTCAATTTCTAGAATCTTACACTCAACACTGTCAAAATTTACCACTGGGAGTTTCTCACATTTACTGAGCTGTGTGCCAATCAGACCACTAAATGATTTTGGCCCAGTCGTTTCACCATCTAAAGTTCGAAATAAATGCCGTAATGGCAGTTCATTGAAATGTAAGAGGCACACCCCCCACTGTAGTGGTCTTTTAACTTGTTCTTCAATTGTTCGAATAACACCGGTTTTCCACCCATTATTAGTAATGGTGCCATCATATCCAATTACGTCCAGTTCATGAAGTGAAACTTCAGTTTCAGTCAAATAAGAAAAAATGCTACTGGCAATGTTTTGAGCAGACCCAGAAGAGGGTGAAACATGACCAACGTACACAGAATCTGGTTCTTGTAAAATTGAGTTATGTTCCTCTTTTATGGTTCTTCGAAACTTCTTTGAGTTAACTTTTTCAATCACTAGTGTGTTATCCTTCCTCCAATCATAATATAGTCCTTGAAGTGGGTTATGCTTATCCTTGTTCTGCATTTGAAATTTTGAGAAAGGAAAAAATTGTAAACCGCTAAGTTAATTTTTGTAAACAACATGGGTGTGGTCATCATCAGTTATGATGCCAAAATCTTGCAACACACTTGAGGTGATAGCTGCCGTTGCTCTATCTGATAATCCAAAGCGATCACTAGTCAGCACAGTATTTTTCAATTTAATGCGCATCTGCCATGGTGACTTCATTTTAGGCTTAAGTTCTTCAAAATCTTCATCGTTGTCATCTTCGATGTCTTCAGATGGCAGGAGAGTTTCTGCATCTGCATGTTTTGAGCAAGATGGCTGTGATAATAAATCAATAGTGGACTGAGTTCTTTATGTTCAACCAACTTCCTATCATGTCTTTGGGTAATTTTTTTTGTTTCCTTTACGTCCACACTTCCAATTTTACCTATGCCATGCATTCTTTGGAAGTACAAGAATTCTAGTTCAGTGATGGGTATCTTTTTTGCTTTTTCACAGTTACAGATAATAGAAACAGGTCACTCACAAACCTTAGTGACCATTTCACAATTGCAGTCTAATGTTATTTTGCACTTACACGCAGACACATTAAACAGTAACAAAGATTTTTTTTTTAATCTTCAACTATCATGCTTAAAGGACTTCATAAGATTGTGATAACTGTCATGGTATGCATTTATTAACTGAACAATTCTGTAAGGTGCTACTGTTGGTATTGAAGCTTTATCAAACACAGATTTAACTTGTGGTGCCACAATATTCAAAATCTAAGAAAAATTAACTGACCTGTTATTTGATTTCAAGGCTGAGTTGTAATTTTCATGGAAACAACACTTGAGAACGTCTTCATAAGTTAGAAGTTTATTCACAGATAACTCCTTTGGTTGGCCAAATAACGGGCATTAAAGTCGCTGGGAGTAATTTCCTTGGAAACATCCACGACACAGTGGTTAATATAATTAGTTAATCAAATCAGTCTTTAAGAAACGTGATTAAAACTCTTCAGGAACACCACACCGCTAGTCTAGTATAGGCTGCACATTTTTACAAAAAAAAATTACAAAAAGTGGGGTGCTGCTTATTTACTAGATATTGGCATAAAAAAAATTTTCCCCCCTACACCATGTTAAGAAATTTGACAATATACAGTACACTTTAATGTTTTAACTTAGTTTCTAAGGAAGTCAAAAAAATTATAACAAATGAATAGCTCATCACTTATGTGTTTAAATGCGTATGGGTCGCACCATACTTTTGCCTGCCTGTCCTTGACAGTTGTGCTTTGTATCACCTCCAGCCGCCGCACAGTGGAGTATTTGTGGCAAAAGTCTGGCCAAATATATTTTTCAGGTGTTTTGAATTTAAAACCACATTTCTTGATATATTATTAAATGTACTTAATTCATGTTATATAAAATATATATATATATATATATATATAAACACCATTATGTGAACGTATTTACAAAAAATATGTAAATTATCTAAATTATATAAACATTACAATTTAAATTATTCATATAAATCAATGAATAAAATGTATTTATTATTTACATTTAGTATTTAATCTGATTCTTTAGAACTCTAATCATCATCTTCTTCTCATAATTCGTCTTCTTCATCTCTCCTTGGTTTTTATCACAAGGACCACCATCAGACGACTCTGGAAGAAAAATTTGTAGTGTCACGCTACTGTATGGCTTGCTGTTTTTTCCTTGGTGTTTGTCTAGAGCAGCTCATAAAAGGGTCGCTGCTTAAAATAAGCCTGTTCAGCATATCTCTGTTGCAAACTTCTCTATTGAACTTTCTGGAGTACTTTGTACGGTACAACCTAAAATGTTTGTTTCTGACGTCTGCAGCTTCTTCTGATAGCTGGCCAATGGGTACAATCGCATGCTTAATTACAGTTGCCCCATGAATCAAAACTTTGTACTTTGTTGGGGTCATGGGGTGCCAATTGTAAAGGTTCACGTACAGTCTCGCTGTTTCATCAGCATGTGTTTTTAACTTTTTTTCATCTATGTGATGCTCACTTGTTATGGCTTCCAATATTACACTCAACCTTTTAATCAGTTCTTGATTTACTCCTGAAGAGGAAGTTTCTGGATCTGAAAAAAACCATCTAGCTGTGTTCCCATCATTTGATGTTCCAAAGCCTTGCTTAGGAACATCAACAAGAAGTCCCAATTCGTCTTTGAACTTTCTTTATATGGTCTTCTTAGTCTCAACTACAATTTGTTTTTCTTCTTCACTTCTCGCCTGCCACTGCTCAATTGGGATTCTGTATGACAAGTGAAGTACTGACTCAAAGAATCGTATGCGTGCATGCAAAGTTGACAGACCAAACTGCAAAGTTTCAGGGTATTCTGGGAAACTCTTATCTAATTTATTAACGTCTTTTGATGCAAGTTCACAAATGTAACACCTCATTGTTCATGTCCCTGTTGCAGCATTGCAGACTTTTCCGTCAACCATTGTCAGTAACAAAGTGTGTTTAATCTTTAGTACTCCACCATCAGTTGGCACTTTTGATTTGTTCAACATGTTTATTTGACTCTCAATGTACTGAATTTCTTTGTTTGTGGTATCTGTTGTTTTGTGCACAAAGCGGATGCGGATTGGTATGCAGAAGCTTGTGGAGGAGGGGTTGTGTTTTGCCATATGGTTTTCTTTTTTTAACCTACATTAGCAATTAGTTTTAGAGGTACAAAGGAGCTCTGAAAAATATTGGCATTACTATCCTATCACTTATGTTCTGAAATTTTTGTTTAAATTGTGATTGCTGATAACCATTGCAACCCCATTTTGATATTAATTCTAGGGTGTACCTTTCTTCAACATCTATAACTTTTAATACCTCTTCTAAATATTTGCATAACCGTGAAGTGGTGTGATCCAATAAGCCTTGCAGCTTAACTTCAGCCAATGTTTCCAAGACGATAATTGAGTCTTCGCATGGATAACATTGTGCTTTCGCTTTTTTGAGCAATGAGTAGCAAGGGTAGACATATTTGTTTGCACCATGTATCACTTCATACTGCTTTCTCATTAATACTGCATCAAGAAATATCGCTAATGCTTCCTCAGGGGTATGTTTTTTTACTTTGCTCTTTTCTGATATCAAAGAGTCTTTTTAAACAGCTTTTGTTGGGGTTTGTGTGCTTTGTTTGATCATGTCAGCTGCATCAAGGTTTCCAGCAGCTCTGTGATACACAGATGCAGCAAATGTCAGCTCTTCAGTGGTTGATAGTTGTTGCAGTTTTTCTGTTTTCCTATGTTTACTCCTTTCACTGGACTCATTCAAATCTTTTTGAGGGAAGCTTGGGGAACCTTTTTTCTTTTTCCCTCTCACTTGGCGTCCTTCCTTTCCACATCCACCCCCTCCCTTGTACAACAACCACAGCCGTCCAGCACCAGGCAATATTTAGCTTGCTCCCTTTCTTTTCTTTTTCTATCTCGCTCGGCGTCTCTCCCTTCTGTCCCCTACCACCTCTGTTCACCATCTCCTCTTGCCACTCACCGTTTCTTCACACAGCCGCTTGGTGATGAAGGAAAACTGTGGAGTGGAAGTGCTATGACGTCTGACTGGTCCACCGGTATTTTTAGAATGCCCTC
Source organism: Clitarchus hookeri (assembly GCA_002778355.1). Taxonomy (NCBI): domain Eukaryota; kingdom Metazoa; phylum Arthropoda; class Insecta; order Phasmatodea; family Phasmatidae; genus Clitarchus; species Clitarchus hookeri. Next base: position 265,062 of record NQII01000664.1, read on the forward strand.
TTCCCCATCTATTTTGTTTGTCACGCTGTCTCCCTTTCTCTGGCCGAATGAGACAGCCAGCAGCAGCTGTGTGTGTGTGATGCCACACGCACACATGCACCATACCATAGCCTGCCAGGCAACAGCCGGCCGGACTGGCAGGCTACGCACGGCGCACATGGTTCACAATTCAAACACAGTTTTGAGGCATTTTGACATGTATAAAAAAGTTTTATTTACATAAGTCTTGTTTAGGAAAAATCAACACGGTATAATTATTTATAAACATATTGTATCCCACGGTAAAATAAACTTTTTTTGGCTAAAGTGAAAAATCTGCGTACGGGTTGCACCCCATTTTTTGTACACACAAAATCTGCATAAAATGTGCGACCCATACTCGGGCAAACATGGTAAGTCAGGTACCTTGTTCTTGTGCATACAGCACAACTTTTAATTTGAAGTTCGCCTTGTAAGTAGCTCTATCCTTTCCCATCCCCGGCTTTAAACACACAAGTTTTAGTAATAAAAGTATATTATTGCACAACAGTAAGACTCAAAACTCTCATTAACAATACCGGTAACTGATTGAACGCTGCAAACGGAAAGCTATTTAAGAGCGGGAAGGGGGGAAACAAGTGACTTATAAGTGAAAGTGTCGTGCAAAAGGCCTGGGAGGGGCTGTGGCGACAAAGGGTGCAAGTTCAAAGTCCTCTCCCCTGCAGTTACCTATACCCCTCATTCTTTCTGGCGGAATACTGCGCTGTTGCCACTTTTCAGCAGGTGGAGGCCAGGCTGCGTGGCAACGATAACACTCAATGGCATATTAATTACTTTGACGTTGCCATAGTTTGCTATTGCCGCACTAGCACAATGAGGTCCGGCAATATTTACGGGAATACAAAAACTCAGTGTGGCCTATACTTGAAATATTAATTATCCTTAATTTTTCATCAAAACTTCAGGTGCGGCCTATAAACGCCAAAATACGATGCATTTACACTAACACATTAGAACACTAAATTATGAAAGTTACACCACTAAAACCAATGATATGTGTCGCACATTGTCATCAGTCACTGTCACTTGTGTCATTATGCAGCATAGCTGTAGCTGTGCCACTTGGGCCGGCTGTCTCTTCATCATGCAGCTTGTTTACCGTAGCCGGCACAGATAAGATCTTGTACATATCTGTAATGCGTGTTTGCTTAGGTTTTTTGGCCTTCTCTACCTCCAATCGTTATTTCAGCAGGTGCAGGCACATTAACTGCTGTTCACTTACATAGCTACGCTGCTCAAGCCTTGCTATCAAATGGCTGATGTGAAAAGTGCATTCATCCTTTGTAATTTTTTCTGTAGGTTCATCCTTATCCGAATCTTCACCACCATTGTAGTCTTTATTATTCTTGTTTGTTCATTTCCAGAATATCTTCATCTGTGTAATGTTGCACAACTGGAACATCATAATCAACAGTGAACCATACTTCAATGTGGTTTTCGTACAAATTTGTCAGTTCAGCGCTGATTGTCTTAGCATATTGCATCAGTTCATCTTAAAAAAAATTTTCCTGTGAAACATTGAATCCTCGGAAGTCTGCAGACTCATTCTCACTTCTTCTGAGTAAATAATCGTCAGCCACCGTTTGTGCCAGGCATTGTTGAGAGTTTATTTAGAAATGCTGTCCCAAGCCCTTGCCAGAACCCACACTACATCTTTCAAATTGTAATCCTTTTTTTATTTATGCAACAGTTTTCCCGCCATTTAAGTTGCTCAAGAACGACCGCAGAAACTCCGATCAATAGCGGCACTTTAGGGAGCGTAGGATTCCTTGGTCTTGCGGCTGAATGAGTGACGTACAGTTAGGTGACAGATACATAACTTCAATGTTATCGCGTGACAGTGTTTCAGCTGGTAGGTGGGCGGAACAATTATACATCACATGTATGATCTTGCAATCCTGCTTCAAGCCTATGCTATTGCAATGCGTTTCCTAGCTTGTCGTACCAAACTGTTGAAGCACTTAGTGTTATTTTTGTGGCAACCCAGACTTTCTTGCTTGCTGTGTATTCAACAGGCATTACCTTGACATCTTTTAACTTCCATGGCCGCATATTTTTACCAATAACCAGTAGTTTTATCTTGTGTGTTCCAGCTGCGTTGGAACAACCTAACACAGTTAGCCTTTCCTTATTTTTTTTCATTCCACTATGTGCATCGTCTGGAGTACACAAAGTATTTCTCAGCATACATCTCCAGTACAATGCAGTTTCATCTGCATTGTAAACTTGTTCTGGAGACATTTTCTCATCTGACACTAGCTGCGTGAACTCCACAACAAACTTTTCGGCTGCTTCCGTGTCTCCAGAGAGTTTCTCGCCGCTCAGTGAATAAAGAGAAATACAATGTCGTTTCTTGAACTTGTAACCACCCTTATGAAAAGTCACATTCATAATCAAGCTTAAGTTCAGTATGAAAAATTTTAGCTTTTTCAGTGAGCATTGGCCCAGAAATGCTAAGTACTTCACTTCTCCTTAGTCTAAAACATTTCATTAACGCTGCATCAAGTTCGCTACTTTTTCTTGAGCAAAGGGTTTTACGAGACACCATTCCTACTTTTGATTCACTATCCACGTAAAACTTGCATAGTTTCTCTTTTTGCTTTTTGATGTCCTACACATTAGACACACTACACCATAAAATTCACACATAGACTTAACAGAAATTCCAGCGTCCAGTTTTTTTAACATTTCCCCTTTCTCTTGAATCGAAAGCATTTTCCTTTGCCGTTTAGTAGCGGTATTGCTAGAAGCTGGTATCTTTAGTTCGCTCAACATAATCTGTGAAACTATTAAAAAATATTTACAACATTACGACTGATACGTTTACGTTATGCCGACTCAAAACAAACAACTCATCACTAGTGCGTGATGTGAACAACTGGCTATTTATAGAGTTGCGCTGGCTTGCTTGTGTGCAACTAGCGGGCATGTACAGTCTTGTGTGAGCAATGAAAGACCTTCCGCAACCGCAGAAGAGTTATGGCACAACTTTGCGGCTTTTGAATTTTTTTGGAAAATTAGTTCCGGATATGGGAAGTTCCGTTTAAGGGAATTCTGGTTGAGGGGTGTTCTACTGTATTAGTACTAACATATCATTAGTGACCTTAGACTTTCAGCATTCTAAAAGCGATTTAGCCTCCTTGGCGGAATGATTTACCCCTGGAAGATAAGAAACTGTTTTATGACCTGGTTATAACATTAGTTACTAGCTTTGTTTTCCTCCAGTTTCTTACCTTGTCTTGCCCAATAAAATATACATCATCTTCCCTAAAATTATCATCACTTTCATCTTTACTACTTATGTCATGTTTTGTCTGTGAACAGCTTTCCATTACTTCAATGTAATCTTTGTCGTCTGTACAGGAACCACTGGTATCACTTTCTGCAGTATCTTCTGACAATAATGGTTCATGTAACATTTTCATAACTTCTTCTACTTCTTTTTTGTTGTATAGATTCCAGACTGCAAAGAAAGAAAAAATTACTAAGTCGATTTTACAAATGGATGTAAAAGATAGCTATATAGTTTTCCTTGAGACAGTTGTAAGATAAGGCTGCAATGAGATAGTCATGCAGGTAAAAACTATAGTATGCCTAAGGAATCATAAATATTATAAGCCTAGTCCATTCATGATGGAATGTCATTTGAAAAAAATTCTGTAGAAGGTTAGTAGCAAATTTACTTTGTTGCATGAATTTGAAGATATTGTCAAACACAGTAGGCAATGGAAAGCAGATATCTGGTTTCAGTGCAAGCATTTGGTTCATACTATTTTTTTGCAATATAGGTTTATATGAAATTGTCATGCATAAAATAAGTGATTAAAATTTTATATTATACACAAAGTTATATATTCAAAATTGTAGTCTCAAAATATAGTATATTGTTCTAAGAAATATGGAAACATAAGCTTACCTTTAGGCTTCATTTTGTTGCATGAATTATTGCACTGGTTCCCTGAGACCCGTCACTTCACTTCAGATAAAATCTACATTTATTACTTGCACAAGCCCGGCAAAACAAATTAAACTAACACGCCATTGACTTACGGAAGGTTAGCTTGAAAGTTACTGAGATGCACAAAGTTATAGCTGTTCCACTCTATCGATGGAAAGTTAAGTATCTCGACTGGGTCTCGCAGACCCAGTGCGAGCTCTGCCAGATTAAAACAAAGCCCTTGATATGAGAAGGAACTATTGGTGAGGACTCTTTGAAAAGGAGTACGAGATACCACCTAAGGTAGTGATGCTTTCAGGGTGTCATATAGGAAACGGGCAAAAGGGTGATGGATGTGGTGGTGTCTGTAGGTGTTGGGATGAAGAATTTTCTGGGGATTGCAGTACCATTTGACCTTTTGATGGTGGTGATGAAGAGATAACTGGGTCAACAAAGCCAGTCAGTAGAGCATGGGTCATGTCGCTGCCGGCCCATCATGGCTGGTTCCTCCTGTATGTTGCAACACTTTTTACTTACCAGAACTGAACTGGGACTGTTTCAGGCTTCTCCGATACCTTATGTTAATGTTATGGAGTTGAGGCCACTCTGTACACCTTAAAAACTATAGTTCTGCTGGTTAAATTCACAAATATATCTTTTAGTAGTGGCCGAAGACCCAAAAGGTTGCATGAATGACTGGATGAGTAACAATCAGGGCATTAAATGTTCTATTTGCCTAAAGGCATACATATACGGACCTGGCTTCTTTAGCCCACCAGTGGCTGACACTGTACAAAAGATCTGAACTGGTCACAAATTAGTTAAACAGGAAAGTTACATCTCGGGCACATCAACCTGCTAGGAAGGGGAATGAACTCTCGGGTAATGAAAATGAAAATGGTTTTTGTAGATTTATGAAAACTATTGAAATCTACATGGAAGGTAACAAACAACAGGATGGCCCAAGAGATTCAGCATGCACATGATCCTGCCTAGTGTGGTTAGATGCAGACTGCGAATCGTGGTGGCAACTCAAGCCAATCTGGCTTGGGTTGGTGCCAAAACTTTCAAAAATAGAACCAAAACGTTATAAAAATGCACAAATATGATGGCAATTACTCACATTTAGCACGGAAACAAATTACATTTAACAAGAATTTTAAAGGTATCAATTTGAAATATTAGTAAAGGTCATTTGGGAGGTTATTGTAACAATAAATTGAAAAGTAAATGTGATTTATTTGTCCTTAGGGTTATTGCTTATTTGTAAAGAAGTATCAATAAAATATGTTAAAATATAATTTTTGGAAAAAATGAAAAATGACGTTTAGTTTATAGAACTTGCTGATGCATGTGTTAATTCTAGCTGACGAGGTTGCGGGTAGTACTGCCGTAACTACACAATTTCACAATTTATTCTTAAATCACTCGCTGGGATGGTAGTTACTATTACTTTTGAATAATATATTTGGATCACATACAACAGTGACACTGACTTCCTGGGGTTGGCCACACAAGATGCTGAAAGGGCAGCAAATGGGTCATGCGGAGATCTTGTAAGGCGATGTCCCTTGAGGCTCACTCCACCTGTTTCCTGACAGAGGGGAATTTCTCTAACTTTTTACCAGTCCAAACAATTGATTTCCCCCAGAGTTACCTCTTGGGATATTTAAAGTAAGATGGTCACTTGGACTCTGTAGTAGCAATGGCAGCAGGTGTTTTCCATCAGCATCTTCTCACCTGCCGAGGACAGACTTGTTTGCAGTGCTGGTAAGTGCAGGCCAGTGCAGGTGTCTGTGCTGCTGCAAGACAAACGGATACGAGGGAACAAGCAATAGGAGACATATCCCCTCTCTTTTAGAGACAGTTCATTCGCAGCAGGTATCGCCAACATGCTGTCAGGTGCAGCAGGGTGGCTGTGTTCACACTATCTTTGGCCGCAAGTTGTATAGTCCCTAGGTTCAAGGTGGTGTAATGTTAGAAGATGGTGTGATGGAGCGAATGCTCTGATGTTGACAGTGCATTTGGGGTTTCGATATGGGTAGACGTCCCTGCATGCCAATTCTGCGATTCTGTGGTGGTACAGATGCAGAGGGAGGCGGGGTGCCTTCTCTGGTTGGACACAGCACCTTTCTGTTTCGCCGCTGCTGGAGGAGAGGTGAAGGGGTAGGGTGGCCACACATTCACAGACTCCCCGGTGAGAGTGACACAGCTACATGATGGTGCTTGGAGTGTGTTGTGGCAGTGCCATCTAGGGCCGTACCTGGGGTACTGAGATGCCGCCGGGTGTTCCTGTTAGCATGCCTTGGTCATCCTATTCCTCAGAGGCAGGCATAGCAATGCAGGGTGTCATAGTGCAGGGTTACAGGCTGCATCTGTCCATTGAGCAGTAGAATATACATGAGAACAGGCACTGGAAAGTGTCACTGTTTTTTGAGAAGCAAGAAGCATGTTTCATCATGAGTAGATCATGTTAACACATGCAAGCATGTGTATGACATATGAATTGTGAATGATGTGGATGTAAACATACTATTAAGGGTGATCAATGTCACTATCAATGAGTAGAGATGTGAATTTAATATGGAAACACTGGGATCTGCACAAAATTGAATTTCAGTAGGTGCAAACAATGTAAATGTGAACAATTATCAGTGAGGCAGATAAACACTGAAATAGACAATGATGTAAAAATCCTTTGTGTTATACATGTGAAACAACCCTTAAGAAAAATTTACAACACATTAACTTCTAGAATTACCACAGTAAATTCAAAATTTGCAAAGAAAAGTCCTTAGAAACAACTAGAAGTGATGCATGGAGTGTTTAAAATTATAACAAGGGAAAGACCCCACAGAATATGTAAAAATATCTGTATTGGTTTGTTTGTTCATTATTTAAGTTAAGAAATCAACTTGATATGTTGGGCAGGTTTTCTGAAGACTGAAGTTCATAATGTTTACTTTTTACGAAGTATATTCCAAATACAGTGCATGTATATACTTTTGATGGATTGTTAGGTTACAAAATGGAGAGAGGTAGTAAAAGTGATCAATTATATCATATAATTATGTGAGAGAAAAACTCTGTAAACTTCAGAATTTTGAGAATTGGTATAGAGAATTATATCCATTCCTAAGTTTGATTTGATCCATAATGTTGTAAACGTTGAGGTCTGCCTGCTGGTGAAATTGTAGATACAGATAGCCAAAGTAAAACTGGTGATAGGTCAGCACAGATTTGGGGTTTCATCATCAGTTCAGTAGTCAGATAGATTTGCAGACATTTGGGACAGAGTGCCTGTTACTGTATTTAAGGCACCCTGAAAGTACTGGGTTTGGAGTTTTATAGTAGTAGTATTAACAGTGTATTGATCATGTTTGAGTGGTTGTTTAAAAATAGCCAAAAAATCATACAGAAACTTGATAATCTGTTCCTTGAATAAATTCTCAGTGTTCCCAAAATTTCGCTAAATTATCAATACTGGAGATTGGAAGCCATTTCCTCTAATTCATGAAGTGATGATATCATTTATTTCCTGATAAGGTATTGGAAGCAAAAACTATAGGCCGACAGTGATCACCAAATTTCTTGGACAGCACTGCACCAGATACTGCATTTGATTTGTGTGTTTGTAGAAGAAGTGTCTGTACTGCAGACAGCAAATGTAACCATTTTAATGTTTAATGCTAACCTTGTTTTATATTATCTTTTGAGTTCTTCTGCCAGATGTTAGGTGGTCCTCAAAACTTTCTAAATGGACAATAAATCTCTCAGCATCTGGTCTAGGAATTAACACCTATGTGCTTGTAGTGAACCAAAATTTATGAACTTACACTTGTACAGGTTCCAAGGAATGCAGAAATTTATGTTTGAGAATAAGAATAATTAATGTAGAATCACTGAATAACCAGAGAAAATTATGCTGAGACATAACACGTGAAGCTAACCAGTCACCATGTTATTAACACACACATTGGTTGTCCCTTGGGTTCTGATTAGCAGTACCCAGAGAACACCTGCTCCCCATTGTGTCAGCAACAAGTTTCATTGTCCCCTCCATCATTCCAAGGATAAAAGAGACAGCAGAAAAAACTGATGGAGTTACTATGGAAAACAATTTAACTTTCTTTTAATTTATTCTCTGTGGGAGTTGGGGATAACCTCCCCTAACTTTTTTTTTGTTATACAGTAGTGGAAATGTAAAACATAACTAACTTAATGTTCATTAAATTTTGACGGGAAATGCATATTTTGCACTCGCCCAAATTTTAAAACTGTGTGCCAAAGAAAATCGCCAAAAAGGGCACTTCACACAAATTGATTAAATAGAATGTATTACATTTAATATAAAAATTTGGTTTTTGATTATTTCCTGTATCACAAATGGCAGTTCAAATGCCCAAAAAATGCCCACAAATGAAATTTAAAATAACAATAAAAAGAACTTCCTCTAGCTTAATTATATTATGGCATTACCTAAAATTTCATATTTCATTAAAACCATTAAAAGAACTTTCCGAAGGAACTTTTACATTTTTAAAACATTAAAGTTTTTTTCTTAATTTANATTATTTCCTGTATCACAAATGGCAGTTCAAATGCCCAAAAAATGCCCACAAATGAAATTTAAAATAACAATAAAATGAAATTCCTCTAGCTTAATTATATTATGGCATTACCTAAAATTTCATATTTCATTAAAACCATTAAAAGAACTTTCCGAAGGAACTTTTACATTTTTAAAACATTAAAGTTTTTTACTTAATTAAAAAAATTTTAAAACACAAATCAGGACATTATGCACTGCCCAAAACTATCCCAACCCTGGCTTGCCACATGCCTGAAACCCCAATTTATACAGGAAATTGCTCACGCCCAAAATTTTCTAGTATGGTCTAGAAAATCAATAACCTGAATTTTCTTTGTAGCCACTCAGAAATTGCAGTCTTTATTTAAAATTGCTCATAACAGATGCCAGCATTCTCGCTGGGTGTGACATCATCGTTGTTTTCAATGGAGCGGAGGGAGGATGAGAGAGCACCAAAATGATGTGGCCATAATTGTATGTACACCGCCTTGTAAGTCAGACATCCTCTTGTTCATATTTGCCGGAGTGCCATCAAACATGCCCAAGGTAAGTTGCTTCATAGAAACCCACCCGGCAGGCACACAACATAATTTTAAAGTTGAAGAAATGTGATGACTATCAGAACCATTATTCCTTGACCAAAGAATATAGTTTGATAAATAAAATACTGTGCCAAAGATAAATTTAAGACTTCAAAGAATCTCAAAGAACTTATAAACATATGAAAGGATCAAAAAAATTATTAGGATTCATTCTGACAGTGAACGAAACATAAAACAACAGAGACAGCATAAATTGGCTACACAACATCAGTATAATTTACATGCTATACAGAAAACAAAAAAAAATTCACCAAATTTGTAAATGGATCGAAAAACATAAAGATCCGGTCAAAAAACAACACAAAACACCAGGGACATCAGAAGTTGAAAAATGCAGACAGCCAAATAAACAGTAACAAGTTGAAAACAGTAAAAAAATCATGACCAATCAGAACAAATTGGCAATGTATGAACAGTACCAATTAACCACCAACCAGTAGACATAACACCAATAAGAGAGGAGTATTTGGTGACCATGAATTGGGGTGCTGAGATGCCCAAAAGACTGATGTTACCTAATTTTACCAAAGCATATATAAGGACCCAAAAATTTTCACAAGACAGTGTGATGAGAGACTGCTTCGATACAATATGCCAGTGGACAAGTAAACACTTAAGGGGAGAAGCACATGAATGATTACGCATCTAGAAACATTTTAACATGCCGTGCCACGAGTTTTCATCCTAACTGAAGCATAAGTTTTCTAATGACTGAACCAATATGTGATGTTGTGCCCTGTTCCATGGTGAGGCGCAAAGGGAAGCGAATGCCATGAAGGAAAGTTATTACAAGAAAGATATAACTTTTCAGATGCAGTTGCCTGACTATGGTCTGGAGGCCACAGTACTCATGATCAGAGAACTGGTCAGGTAAAAGAGTTACAGTTGCTCTTGAGGCCTTTCCACAATGCACTTATGGAAGAGTATGAGGAAAAGGCAATAACCACTGAGAACAGTCTCCACAAATGAGATGAGTGACAGATGGAACAGGATGCTAGTTAAGACTTGGTCCCTCAGCACAAGTGGAGAGCTTCATGCCCACACACATCCAGTGAAACCCTCCCCCACTCTGTGGATGTTAGTAGGCAATTAAGGTGGCACCAACACCCAGCATAGTCTGGGTGTTGGTGCCACCTTAATTGCCTACTAACACATGAGGTAAGGAAGAACAGTATCAATAGAAGCAGGCCTTGCAATGTCATTTCTGCCTCTTCTCTTCTGTTTTTGTTGGGGAATGAACCTCCTGACTGACTGACACCCCCAATATCATGTTTCCCGACAGTGTGTGGGATTTGTATAGTTGGACACTAACTTCAGTTGAGGGAATTCCGAAGGAAATGAGGGAGTTAGATGTGATAAAACTAGTGGCAAAGCGAGTTTCAAACTATACAAATCCCACACAATCTGTCAGGAAACGTGATATTTGAGGTGTCAGTCAGGAAGGAGGTTCATTCCCCNAAACTATACAAATCCCACACAATCTGTCAGGAAACGTGATATTTGAGGTGTCAGTCAGGAAGGAGGTTCATTCCCCAACAAACACAGAAAAAGAGGAGGTATACCAGTCACTACTTACGTGCACACACTATCTCTGCCTGACAGTGAAAATGTTACATCATGAAGAAATGCTCAAACACAAACCAAACTCGGTGCATACATAGCCAAACAGGCGAGGAGCAATGATTTAATTTTCAAATACCGACATGGCTCCAGTGGCCTACAATATAGGAGACAGTAAGTAGTTGGGCCTCCATATTGGGTGATACATTGCTAAACCTGACGTATCAGTTCAGTGTGTCCAAGTAATGTCCTGGGGTATTCGTGAACCACGTGCTGTTGATATGAGTCCACAGTTCTTAACTTCTTTGAGGTGGGAGGGTATTCAACAGACATTCCATTATTCCATCTCCCATTGATTATAATATAAATTGGCGAGAGATTCGGAGATCTGGCCATCCAAGGCAGCATCTGCACACCTTACCAAGCATTGAGGCTGATCTGAGGTGTATGTAGCTGCATTATCCTGTTCAAAATGTATGTTTGGGATGCCCTGCTGATATAATAGTGCCATGGGCTATAGCACCTCAACATAGCGGCATACCATTAATGCGCCCTTAATGCATACTAGAGGTGAGTGTCTGGTAGTGCTGATAGAACCCCAAACCTTAACCCTATGGGGCTATGTCTTCCTCAAAAAGGACATAGGAGTCTGCCTGATGGTCACATTGCCGCCAGACTCGCACACAGTGATCGTCATTTGGGAGATATAAATGTGATTCATCACTGAAGATTACACTGTTCTCTTCTGCATCTCGCACATCTGTGGTATACCACCATAGCAAGCTATGATGATGACTCACTGTTAAGGGTAGCCTTTGCAGTGGACAGCTGAAAACTTGTTGCAGCCAATCGGCACAGCAGTAGCCACGTTGATAGCAAAGCATCAAAACCACCTAACACACTTAGCAAAATGTTGCCATTTGTGACTGTGGTTATGCTAGGGCATGGCAACTGATGTGATGATCTGTGTGTTCTGACATCAGACTCTTATGTTCTGATCTCACTATGATGATACACATTTTCTTTCTGGAACCACAGTTTCCATATGTGACAGACACTTGTGGAATCATAATTGTGTTTTTTTCACAATAATTCATCTTACAGGCATTCCAATGCAGCGATCTCTCTCTAGACACAGTAACAGCCAAAACATTCACTTCACATGGTTGGTGGTGGCATTTTGAATGACTGCTTTATGTACTGGTTGTGTGTATATATCACGAACACTTTGTGTGATTGGCTGGAAATGGTAATTAAATGTATAACATTCATATCTACTTCTGCTAGACATGTTTAATGGTAAAGCAATCATGCCTTCAAGATGTGGTATATTCTGTTAGGCAGTGTATGAATATACACCAAGGGCGAAATTAGGCAGACATACTTCAAAATGTCATTCTTTATGCAAAATCAAGTGGGAAATATATGGGGCACTTTCTACTTGAACTTATTATTAAGGGTGATACATATGATATGCTTGAATTTGTACACAAAAATAAATACAGCTTACCTGTAGAATTATTTACACAACTTTTCTTAGATAATTATCTTACTTCCTATGAAATAATTTTTTTCAGCCATGTAATCTGACTAATGTAGAAACATGACTGTTACCCATTTAAATTGTAACTGTTTCCGTATAGTTACAACACAATGATCCAAATCATGTAATATCTATGTACGCTCACAAGCAGTTGAATTTCACACAACTTCCATGTTGGTAAAATGGCGCTGTGGTCACCCCGTTAAATGAAATAGTGCCCAATCACGCATAACTGGGATGTTGCCAAACCGTACACTAACTGTCTGAGTAACAGTTGAGCGCAGAATGGGGTAGAAACCAGATCTCAGTGCATTTGATCGTGTCCAGATCATTAGGAGCTGACATGTAAGGCACTCCATCTCCAACATTGTGCAGGCACTGGGATTTCCATGGGTTACCATGTCAAGTGTGTGCCCTAAGTTCATGAGTTGGGTTAACCACCTTCGCCAGGGACCACTTCATGGCACGCAATATATAAATGACAGGAGTCGCAGTCATCTAGCTCAGTTGGCAACAGCAGATGGACAGGCTACAGTGCAGGTCATTCACTAATTCAATGCTGGACCACAACAAAAAAATATCCTTACTATGGGGTACAGAAGCTGCCAACCTACTAGGGTACCTCTGCTCACCTCATGTCACAAGGTTGAACGATTGTGGGCATATGAACACCATCATTGGACCCTTGATGCATGGAAAAGGTCACCTAGATTGATCAGTTAAGATACACATTGGTACACACCGATGGAAGGGCACATGTGTGTTGCCAAGCACATAAAAGTGATGGATTCCTCGTGTCAGCAGGGTAGTTCAGGCGGGTGTTGGAGGTATCTTTTGCAACGGATAACCTCCGAAGCATGAAACAGGCAATATGTCCTTTAGTCCCTTCAGTATTAGTTTTTTTTCCTTCAAATACTTAAAAACTTTTTTATTTTACATATAGCAGAGAAACAGCTGTCAGAAGGTGGTGGGGACACAACTGAGGGTATAGTGTATGAAGTGGAACCCCAATAATACCTTTATATATATATATATATAAACTTGTATAAACTTTTAACAAATTATTTCTGAAAGAGTATTAAAAGCATATAAAAACATACTAAATAGTAAAAGTTACATGTGTTAAAAAAATCACGTAACTTTGACTTTCTCTCGTTCCCTACTTCACCCCTCCCCCCTCCCTAACTATATAAAATGGAGGATAATTTCTTTCTTAATATTTGTCCCCCCAGGTCTAGTTCTGTCTGCCTTCAGAAGGCCAATAAGAGTGTATTTATACAAATTTCTGGGTTCTCAAAGCAATTGATTCTTCCACGTCTTCTCGTTGGTCAGTTCTAAACCCCGCCTCGCAATGTGGCCTGAAGTCATCTGCTTGAGCGGGTGTAAGAAGGGTATGGGAGGGGACCGATTGCTGCGGCACTTGTCCTGCACTTGTATCAGTTCTTGAACGATCAGTTATCCAGCTGGACGCGACACCCGCAGCTCCGACAAGGGCCCTATTTCTCCGGCATCACCAGGTATGGTAATTTTGGTGTACATTTGTGACGGTTGAATACTTTTCACGGGGGGAAATGTGACAACTTGTCACACCTTGTAAGGGAACTCTTTACATGGGATGAAATATGTTTCCTTGTATATTTGCCATCATCCCTCACCAGCGAAAGATACAGGGACCTGTTGGTAGATAATGTGGACCTATTTTTGTGCCTACTGAATCCTGCAAGAGACCTGTACCTACAGCAAGACAATGCACCGTCCGACCACTCCTGAATGGTTACCAAGTGGTTGGATGAACACTCCAAGGAATTGAGGTTGCATTCCTGGCACCCATGGTCATCCAACCTCAATCCTTTCAAACACATCTGGGATGCTGTCGAGAAGGATGTTTGCACCATGGATCCTGCTCCTACCGATAGTCATGCATTGTGGGAGGCTGTGCAGTAGCCATGCATCAGTATTGTTCTAGAGAGCTTCTGGTGCCTTGTGGGGATGCCATGCCGCATCACCACTGTCATCAGGGCGAAATGGTGTGCGACACCTTACTAGTGAGGAATCTAGTTTAATTACTCATTAATGTATTCACACACACACACTCACACACATACTTCAATATTGCTACAAAACTGGGTTTTTTCTATTTCACCACAGCTCTCATAGCCACACAGGCATTACTGCACCTTGGCCATCCACTCTACCAGGGATAGAGATCAGGCCCTGTAAAGGCAGGTATTCCAGCTTATATACAGTTGGTTGGCCAAAATAAATTCCCCATCCTGATATAACAATCTGAGCTGAATCACCCTTCCTCAATAATGAGATGCTTGTTGTCAGAACATGTGTGGACTGGCCAAGGTATTATCCCATCCCTGCTGTCTTCAGGATATCATCAGCATATTGTCACAGATCAATAAGCTAGCCTCTCATTCAAAAAGGGATCCTTCATGATTGTGTCTAGCATACAGAGTTTACTACTATAGGCCATTCACGGTTACTTCACACTTTTCTGAAGCCCTGCTAAAGTTATACTTTTGGTTACCAATTACGTATCCTTCCGCTACATGTAAACATAAACACTGCCATGTGACTAATACGTTTTAACTGTCAAATGCTTTGTTTACTGTTTGCAGCTGTTCAAATAATTCTGTCATTTTTCAAATGCCACTTCGTACGAATGTTTACAATTTAGGCCTATAACCATATTTAGGTCAGCTTTATAACTTTTTGGCAATGTCTGTATCGACAATAGTTCTAACGGTTATTATTTTACATTGTAAACATATATTTTATACATGTATAGCACATTACACGTAATGCACGTTAATATTTGTGCCGTGACTGTGTTTAACCCTGTTACAACTGCGGGTGAAAGAACTGTACTATTTAACCTCTTGTTGTTGAAATATGTTGGATTATTTCTTTAAAAGGACGGTCTCAGTTAGAATAAATATTAAAACGAAGGAACAGCCAATCCAACGAAAAGACACAGTAAATTCAAGCACGCAACTCGGGTCGCTTATATTTTGTACGAAACAGCGACAAACTTAAAAGATAGTGGTGAACATGCACACAAATAAGCCTACCGTATCTTTTACTCCACTAATATTTCTATGCATTGGTTCTTACTGTTTGCTAGGTTTATTTCATTATTTATTTAAATTTATCTGGCTGGGCTTGGTATTTTGTTGGGATTGTGGCAAACATTCAAATCACAGAAACGTAAGCACGTTACACAATTCTGTTTCAAACATAGGGCAAAGTTACGTTGTGATAAATAAACAGACGTTACTTTCAAAACATTAATTTCGTCATAAAAACAGTTTACGTGTTAAAACATATAAATTCGCAAGTCCAATATTTGCAATCACATACACACTGGTCCAACGTAACGTAAAGACAACAATACTCTTTCACACACAGTGGTCACGACGCAAATTACAGTATTTTTATACCTGCTGTAGAAAAACGGATTTATCACAACATCGTAACTTGCCTAGGTAGGTTTAAAAATCACAACGTGTAGATACTTGATATGGTAGTTTTATTTTTCACAAGAAGAGAAAATAACGCTTCATTCAGTCTCTTTTTTTCTATGAGCAGGATGCCGTGGCCAGTTGCCACTTCTGCCAACTTCGGATTTGTAACCATCCCGCCATTACATTAAAATTTATAATAATTATTATTCAAACAATAAAATCTTGTTTCAGTCGTAAATTAAAAATTCAAAAATCATTATTTTTGCTGTAATAAGTATGAAATATGCTAAAATTGAAAATTTGTATAATTTTTTGCTGCTACTAGTGGTGCGAAACTTCCCGAGAGAGAGAGCGACAAGCTCCGCTCCGCCTATTCGCTTCTTCCTCGGACGAAAAAAAAAACCCCATGTCACTAGGGCCTACGCACCGTAATTTGCGCTGATTTTTTTAACTGTAACAATGAAATATATTTTCTTCAGTGCTACCTAATTATACCAATTATATCAATAGGCAACGTTTAATTTACAAATACATACGAAAAAACAAGTTTAAAACAATATTTTATCTGTGAACTATTTCTTACCAGCCGTTGCCAACACATCGTTGCTCTCACTGTTTTTAATTCGTATTTAATACGAAATAAATATTACAAGTTATAGAAGACACTAAGTTAAAGTTTAATTTATTAAAGAATACAATAATTTAAAGTTAATCACAGTGCTATATATTTGTTTTTACAAGTTATTTAAAACACAGGGTGACATGTAACTCCTAGGGTGATTTTTCAAAGGTTCTTTTCAAAAGTATAGAAGATACCGTGAATGGATTATATCACCGCAAATCCAACCGTAATGTATCAGTCACTAGAAAGATCCACCAGCAGGGCCAAACGGATCATCCTCTAGTGCAACTTACTTTCCATGGCTTTTGTGGATTTTTTAGGATTTGCCGCACAATCTTATAATGGACTACAGCCTTGACCTATAGAAGCAGTCTGTCCCATATCCACAATGGGGGAGAAATTTCCCTTACCACATATTTGGTCAATTAAATGCCAGGGCATAGGTTAGTAATTCACCCACATCAGTCAGGAACAGTCCAACTAGGCACCGTATATCCATTACAGCTTGGCTGACTGCCCATAGACGCAGTCACAGCCTTTAAAATTTTTCTGGCTATTTGCACCAATTCTCTGTTGGTTTCCAATTATCATCATGATACAAGCCTTACGCCAATTACAGACTACTTGTTACCAGTGGGTCCAGGGTCTCTTCAATCATGCTACAGCTAGCTCAGGTTGTAAGAACACCAGTTGGGGTATGTTGGATAATTCTTGAGTGTGTCCCAACATGCTTGGGACTCCCAAGAGTGGTATGTTCATGCCAGAAGTGACAGAAAAAGGATGAATAGGATTCCCACTGTTCACAGTAACTCTCTTGTGTCTGCCATGGAGGTGCTGAACAACCACCATACGAATGACTAAGAAAAGGCGACTTAGAACACTGGGGAAACTTTATTTATTAAACACAAACCTCCCAATATGTACAGACTGTGCGCATGTTGCCAGCATGCTTGTTCTATCCCATCTTCACAAGCCAACTACTACCTGACCACGGCAAAAGGAGGAAACAGGGCCCACCCTCTCTCCTTTGGACCAGGTATTCTGTACCTTTTTACTGTCGTTATATAAATGCATTTACCACTTATCTGTCTTTATAAAGTGAAATGGTATTCTGAAACTCAATACGTCGCCATGGCTGTCTTTTGAATGCCTTGTGACTGACTTTATATAAAGACATGCCATCAAGGTGTGTCTATGAATGAAAGTTGAAAGATAATGGCCAGCATATTAAGGTTAATTCTAGCAAATACATTCCATAGAAATAAAGATGTTTTAAAATGCTCCAATAATGAGAAATATTGTATTCTGTTTTATTTCTGCTTAAATAAACTCTGTCTGGATTATATTTAAGGAGTATATTTTATAATTTTCTAGCGATACTCTTCAGCACTTCACTTTAATGTAACTACAAGATGATGGATTCAGCCACGGTCAGTTCTGCTATCTTGTAATGCTCAAAATGAACTAGGCACATCTAAATTTTTTCATCCAAAGATAGAAGTAAAATTATTTTAGAAGTTTTATTCGAAAATATAATAAGAATTAAATTTCAGTTATAGTTAAAAGTTCACTATAATAACAAAATGTGTGACACAAGTCATCCTGTAATAATGGGGGAAAAAAAATGTAATTCAACAAACAGGTCATTGATTTCAGAACACAGCCGGCTGCATTGCCAAGTGTACATCTTTGCACAGACACATCAATAAAGATATGGCTTACAGAATACCACGTAAAGATGCTTACGAGTAACCATCATTACGGCCCTCTTTATCATAAATACAATCACGGTGACTCGCTTTAAGCAAGCTCAAGTTAGAGAATAGGGCCCCAGAATGCTAAAAGAGTGTTGCTTGGAGACAGGCTGGAACTGTGTGTGGACAGAGGTACAATGTCAAACATCCCTCTTGCAGAAGGCCTTTGAGAGTGCCGCATAAATTTTGCCTGCTGTCCTCAGTTGCCAGTTCCCTGTTGTAGGTATCTGCTCCAGTCTTGTTTGTCGGAAGTACCCAGATGGGACCCTGTCAGCGGTCCTGGGGTATAGTCACCTGGTGAGGTGCAGCAAACCCCACAGGCAGGTGGTTTGACAGGTCTGTGGCATCAGGCATAATGATGGTAGCATCCCATACTGGGATCTTTGCCCCATGGTTGTCTATCTCTGTTGCTGGCTGCGCGTGGTGTGGTCAACAGTCTCATTGTGGACATCTAAAGGGTTTATCCTTTGGTGGCTCATCTACAAACCCATGGAAAACTGCCTTGTTCAGTAACCTATGCAGGTCCCCAGATAAATGTTATGTAGGGGTTTGTCAATCCTCTGCAATTTCCTGTGACTTGTCAATGAACTCATGAAAAATGGCTCATTCTGCAACCTGTCAGGGTCTTGGAACGAGTAGTATGTGGTGGTTGGCTGGTCATCTGTGGTGTTCTTTGGCTCAAGGACAAACCCACGAAAGACAGCTGATCTAGTGGCCATATCTGGTTACCAAAACACATGGTGTGTGGTGGTTTGTATATCCTCAGTGATGTCCTGCTCCTTGATCATCAAGATTGACTTCACCTGCCCCCATCCACACATCCTGCTGTGATGTCTTGTCTGCTGGGACGTTCGGAACAGTTTTCCCAAGGTCAGCTTCTAGTGGCCAGATTCAAGACTCGTCGCTGTGCTCACAGTTGGAGCTGTAATTTTGCCCAAAGCAGTTTGTTGCGCTGATTTTTCAGGCGGCATGGTTGAAGGTTTTCCTAGTGGTGGTATCCTCTAGTCCATTGTTGGGTCGTTGGGGTTGCCTGGCTATAATTTGAGGGCCTCGGGAAAGGTATTGTGTTCCCTGTCATTCTCTTTCAACCAAGCTGGTCTGTGTGGTATGTACTTCCTCTTCTTGCACTCTGTCACCAGTATCAGGAACATGATTAGCTCCAATCGACAGGTGACATGAAAGAGCCCTCCCATCATGATGCCAGGCTGACACAGAATTTGTGCTGTCTCATTGACTATGGATGCACTTTGATGTACATGATTAATTTTAAGAAAGTTTATGATTCCATCTCTGGTGAAACCAGCTTTGTCAGTAAATAACATATTTGACAGAAAAGACGGATTACGAGTAGACATCTGCTGAAACCAAGTACAGAAATTGACTCATGAAAGAAAATCTTCTTTAAGTGCTTATACTCATGGAAAATGGTGCATATAAAGCAGTGACTGTATAAAACTCTCTAAACTATTGTACATCCAATGTTGTCTACTGCTGCCATTATTCTGATACTAGTGCCAGTATTTCCTTTAATATGCTGCAAAACCCATTCTTTGAGATGAACAGTTTGAACACTAAAGTGTTTCCTACTGTCAGATACTCATTTTTTTAACTCAGCCTATATCTGGTAGGCATTAATCTAATCACTAGAATGGCCAAAGATCATAATGGCCACATGTTCATTTGGACATTTTTTAAATTGATTTAGTGTGTCCTGTCCCCTAGTAAAGTACATCCCACATGTTATGAAACCATTGTATATGTGTGTGTGGTCACGGATGCAGTTTCACTTGGTGAGGGGGAGGGGTGAAATAGATAGCCAAGTAGGAGAGAATATAGTAAATTTTGGAGATATTCGGACAGGAAGTTATTAATATGTGTTTTGGAAAGGATGCAGGACACCAGTCGGTGAGGGCATGCACAGGCACACGGAAAACAGGAAATCTCTGGTTCAGGGTTGTGATGTCGCCCTCGTGGTGGAAACCAAAAGGACCTAGAATAAAGACTTTATTGTGGCAGAAGCCCTCCTGGTATTCAGGCTCTAAGAACTCCTCTAGATGTGCGACATGTGCCTTTGGCCTGGTTAAAGTGTTGTTGCCAAGACATCAAGCGAACATGACCAGCCTCTGAGACTGTGAAGGTGAGGCTTCCTGCTGTAGTAGAGGTGTGCCTGCACTCCTAGGGCAAGCAAGGGAAACATCAATGCACTAGATGGTGCAAAGAGATCTCTCAGGATATCCTCAGAAGATAGGCCAGCTGCTCATGTTTATCCCATATATAGGTAACCTGCACCACACTACATGTGGCTGGCCAGCTCGAGGGTCAAAGGGCCCAAAATGGCCTTGTGTAACAAAGAGGGTTATGTTTATGGGCACATATCAGTATATTTATGTATATTTGTATGTNGCACTAGATGGTGCAAAGAGATCTCTCAGGATATCCTCAGAAGATAGGCCAGCTGCTCATGTTTATCCCATATATAAGTAACCTGCACCACACTACATGTGGCTGGCCAGCTCGAGGGTCAAAGGGCCCAAAATGGCCTTGTGTAACAAAGAGGGTTATGTTTATGGGCACATATCAGTATATTTATGTATATTTGTATGTATATATATGTGTTCACTTTTGTGTGTTTATATATAGAATAATTCACGAAGTTACCGCCACTCACAGGACCTATTAATTTGGAGCAAAATATGTCGTATAAATGTGTGTCCTATTCCCAATATTTACAGAGTAATTCAAAACATTTGAAAAATTACGAATAAAATAATAACCCTTTCAGAAGTAAATACAGTGATGTATTATCACCATATTGTTTACAGTTGCGTATCACATTTGCGTCTAACAAGCATATAAAAGTGGTTCAAAAATGTTTCCATCTACTTTCATATACTTGACCCACACTTATGAACCGCACATGTTTCTCTACATAGCTGCACATGGCTGTCTTTGATTTCTGTAGCGGCATGCATGATACGTACAAGTAGTTCATGTGTTTGTGCATGCCTGTGGTAAAAAATATCCTTCATCCATCCCCATACGCAATAATCTAGTGGTGGTAGACCTGGCAATTGAAAAAAAAGGAGGGGGGGCATGGGTGAAAACCACCTCATTTTACCCATCTCTCAGGGAAAAGCACATTTATGTGTTCAACCACAGCACGGTGGAAGTGAGGAGATGCATTATCATGCTGGAAGATCATACAACGTCTCACTGCTAATGGAATATCCTCAAGTAATAGAGGCAGTTCTTCTTGTAAATTTTGCAGATACACCACACCGGTAAAGCATCCCGGGGAAATGAATGGCCCAATCAGCTGATCATGTAGAACACCACACTACACATGTTGCTGAAACAGTGTTGAAAACTTTTTTCCACTTTAGGGTGGGTATGCTGATTGTTGAATTACTCTGTAATTATTGGGAATTGAACCCACATTTATATGACATATTTTGCTCCAAAAGATGTAAGGAATAAGCCCTGTGAGTGGCAGTAACTCCTCTTGAATCATCCTGAATATGTATGCATATATGTGTAGGTACATACAATGTATGGATGGAAAGATGGATGCATGCCCATGTATTTCCTTGCATGCATGTGAGAATGGTGTAATAAAGATCTTTTTTAAAAGTTGTGTCTTTAATTGTAATAACACTGAACCTGGCTATATGTATTCAAAGGTGCTTTCCTGGTCACTGCCCAACAGGGAAATGAGAAGCTGGTTTTAATGGGATTGTTCACGGTCGTGGCTTAGTAATGGTCAACCCAACATACATAAAGTAAACAAAATTCTTTGTTTTGCAACCAATAAATGTGTAAAAAAAAAACACATTTTAACACCTTGTTTCATCAAACATTGAACAGGTAAATCTAAGTGTTTGCTGTTGTTCATGTTAAATCAATAACTCCTTAAATACAGGGTTTCTGGAATTATATATTGATAGTTTAAGTGAATAAAATCATGTTTAACAGATTATGCAGAAACTTAGCTCTGCTTGTTTTTCAGCATATTAATGTTCTGTGTTGTCTGTGCAAGACATTAAGTAGGGCATTCCATGAAAGGGGGCAGGGGATATCAGGTTTATTTTTTATTTATGTTATTAGGATCCTTCATAAATCCACTGCACATAGGATTGGGGTTTATTTGTAAAGATTAAAGAGTTTTGGCACTAAAATGTTACCCTGAGGAACTCCAGTTTATAATCTTGTACATTGATGCGATTGCTCCTACAGTGATGTTAAACATGTCTATCAAGGAGGTATGGATGTAATAGTGTTTTTACAGCTTGTGGGGAATTCTGTAGAATGTAATTGGTATAACAGACTTGCATGAAATACACTGGTGGAAAATGGAAAACAAACACCTGGACACAATGGTCCCTCAGGAATGAAGGTTTTATTGAATAATTTTACAGGTTGTACACTGTATATGATAATGATCACAGGGTCATACACCTAAGGAAAGAGGCTACAGAGTGTCTTGAACGTCAGTATCATATGTAGCCTCTTTTAGCAACGATGCAGTTGTGCATAGGAGGAGTCGGATGTAATCTTGGGGAATAATGTTCCACGCTAATTCCACCTGTTGTTGCAATTGGTGGAGGTTTGTCACCGGTATTTCAGACTGCACCAAACGTTGTCCCATTTTGTCCCACACATGTTTAATGGGGGACAGGTTGGGTGATCGTGCAGGCCAGGAGAGTTGACGAACACCTTTCAGAGCACAATAGGTAACATGAGACGTGTGCGCACGGGCATTGTCCTGCTGGAAGAGGACATCTCCTTGTTGTTGTAGGAATGGCAACAAAATGGGCTAGATGATGTTCTGGATGTAGCGTTCACTTTTCAGTGTTCCCTCAACAAACACCACAGGCGTATGGTCATTGTAGGCTATTTATTGCCCTCCAATACCATGATGCCAGGAGTTGGTCTTGTATGTCGCTGCAGTATACACTCTGATAGTTGCCGCTCTCCTGGTCGATGCCAAACTCGTAAACGACCATCACTGGCGTCAAGGCAGAATCTGCTCTCATCACTAAACACAACTCCGTGCCATTCATTCCTCCAGTTGCGTCATTCGTCACACCATCTGAGGTGGGCTGCACGGTGATGAGATGAGAGAGGAAGCCTGGCGAGTTGCACCCTTGATCGTAGTCCAACATCCATCATCCAGCAAACAGTTGGATGGTCCTGGGTGCAACAGGGGTCCTAATCTGTGCGGCGGTCATCATGCAATCAGCAATTGCTGTTCGTCTGATGCGGCGGTCCAGACGGGAATCCGTATGCCGCTGTCATCCGGAATCAGGTTGACGAGCATGTGCACCATCGTTGGACCATTGGCACCACGAATGATGCACAGCAGACACTTCACGTCCTACACGTTGGGCAATTCTTGGGAAGGACCATCCAGCCTCCCTCAGGCCCACACTACAACCTCATTCAAAGTCCGTTTATTGCACGAAGTGTGGTCATTTATGTGGTCATGGCATGTCTACAATGCTTACTACACAGAGGCTGATACTTGAAACAACAGACAACTCTTTCACAGAGTCAACTACATTTGTATTGGGCTCAGCAGTGTTATACCTAGTACGTGGTTCCTACTGTGTCCACAGCACAGCACTCTTATTCATTGCATGTACTGCCCTCTATCAGTGCTCCAAGCACATATGGTATTTTTACGTCACCGCTTTAGTGGTGGTTATTTTTCATTTTCCACCAATGTACTTGGTCAGATGCTTTCTCACATCGAGAAATGCAACTGCTTTCTATTGTTTCCGGTTAAATGTATGGTTTATATGTACTCATTTAATTTCATTTGTAGTGTTTTTTTTTAAACCAAATTGTTTGTGTAGTATTAAATATTTATTCACTTTGTGTTTTTTTCTCTCTTGAGTATTATTTTCTCCAATATTTTCAAGAGTACACTCAGCAGTTTAATGGGATGGTAGTTATTTGGTTGTGTGTTATTTTTCCCAGGCTTTGATCATTTACTATCTTTAAAAAGTTTTTTTTAGTAATTATTTAATGTGGTATATACTTAAGACTAAATGCAACTAGTTGTGTTTTATTATTCTTTAATAGAAAATTATTTGCAGAAAACCACATGGTAGCTTTTTTACAGTATCAAACATATTACACTATAAAAAAAACATAATATTTATTACCTATTGCCAAAAAGGTTGTATCATTATACACATATAAGAATTGGCTTGTGAAATATTACAGGGCAAGTCGTTAATGGCATCCAAAAACAAGAGGCGGCCCAAGACAGACTCTTGTGGGACGCCCCACTCAATTTCAAGGATAGGTGACCACTCACCATTTATTCAAACCACCTGTCTGTGCTTCATCAGAAAATATCCATGAAAATCACAATATCTCAATTTATGTAACATGATGCTGTGGTCAACACAATCAAAACCACTTACTTACTAACTGTAGCCAAATTATAAGCCTTAACATTCAAAGGCATCAAGAATGTCCTTTAACATGGCATCATTGGCAGATGTAGTAGGTCGACCAAGCTTGAAACACAATTTAGATGAGGAGAGAAAATTTAATTTTAAAATTTCATTTCCCCATTCATAAGCGTGTTCTATAATTTTATTTAACACTGAAATTAGTGATATAGGATGAAAATTGGCCAGATACATCTCACCCTTTTAGAAGAAAGCAAATTTTTTGAAATGTTAAAAGCATTTTGGAAAAATACCTTCCTCTAAACAGAGATTTGCACAAATAATCAGAGATTTAAAAATACAATCTTGTTCCATAAATAGTCTTGCATTATATTATCTCTCTTTATACCAGAATTGTAATGTGTAACATAATTAGTGTCACATGATTTATTGGTTGATTTTTAAAAATGTTTTGTTAGACATTGGTTGCAATTTACATAAAAAAAGTTTTGTACTGGAAATTGTTGCATTCACCATGTGTCTTAATAGTCCTTTTATATTGTGCCTGGTGTACTAATATGAAATAAAATAACACTGAAGCTCATTCACCTAAAACGATTAGCACTTTATAAGTATTATCATTCCTGCCATACAAACATTAACAAAATATTTTTTAGAAATATACATTTTTTGGAAGACTGTCCAAACAATAATTATTTTATATTTTGAATTTTTTGAGTCAAAATAATATTCAATAATTTTTGTGTATTTGACAGTCTGTAATTTCTTCATACCAGTTTGTCTGTGGTCTTAGTGCATGTTTTGATGCCAGCTACCTAAAATGACTTCTTAACATTACAGACTATTTTAACAGAGTATCTTAACAGTAATTGTGTATGTGCATGAATTGTTTGCATTATAAACAACCTTTTCATAAATACGTATTTTTGAGATAAAAACTTTAATTGAAATAGAACATTAAGTAAAATGAGGTAATAACATATAAACTTATTTTGTTATGTTTGTCAGTTCATGTTAATTTTGTTTGATATTTTGATTTTGTAATGTAACTTAATTAAGTGAATTGCTAGATGTATTTTTACATGCCATATAATCAGTTGTCATAAAAAATGACATATATATATGTATATATATACATAAATGGAGAAGGGTGTAATTTTGTGGTGGTCTTGTCACATGTCTCTTTATTGCTGTTTCTGTGTGTGTTAATTTATGAATTTTGAATTACTGCTGGTCCAAGTATCCTCATTATTTCCTCTTTTTTTTTCCATGCTTTTCTCATGCCATCAGGATTAGTAGTCACATACAGTAAGTCTAGCCCTCATTTTGAACCACAAGTAATTGCATGATAGTTTAAACATTTGTAATGTAAATTATTTTAGGCTTAAAATAATTTTTGCCATATACAGTATTGTGTAATTATGCATTTGAAATTAGATGTACCGTAAGTCCTGCTGTAAAATGGGATTCTGTTTCTGGGCGTAATACAAAACAGCTTTGTGGAAGTTTTGTTTTCTCCATTACAATAATACTAAATCCGATAGCAAGTTTTCAGATGAATCAAATGATTAATAATATGTAATGTTTGGGTTATTGCAATGAAGACATGAACTGAAAAATAATATTCATATTCTTCATGCAATTGAGACTTTCCTATATTTAATTATTCAGCTGTCAGCTGAAGTTTTTACAAATGTTGCGTAACATTTCCTCCAAAACTGTAATTTACAAAATGCACATGAGAAATAAACACTACCAGAGAAACATTATTCTACAGAAAAACATGGTCACAAATTATTAATTATATTTATATTGAAACAACTTTTTTGCATGCAAAGTTGTGGCAAGACTTACTGTACTTTGTGTATATGTCAAACAAATACATATGCATGTATATGTATGTGTGTGCATACATACATAAATCATGAATAAATATGTACATAAACATATGCACACATACACATATGTAGAATTGATATATATTTCATATAATAAGCATGTAAGATATAGTGATAATTATTTTAATTATATGATTTAGTTTTTATTATTTACAATGTGAGTGTATTGTGAGTAGTTCCTGTCATTAACACTTAACCAAATACTTATCAATTCAAGGATTAGAATAGACAAGATTGAAATGTTTATAATATTTATACCATAATTGTTAGTTTAAATTATATTCAGTAGAGTTTAGCTAGCTTTTTAAGGTATCATATTTTTGTGCACAAATCATATTTTATGACTTGCTGTTTGTATATCTTTGTCAGCCATGCAACATTCATTACATGAAATAGTTAAAAAAAATAATTATAGCGTATTCATGTTTGTAACATTTAATTATAGTGTTGGTTTATCTTTCTAAAACTTTTTACTTATTAAAAGTGTAATTTGAAGCTCATTTATATAATTTGTAAGGAATGTTGCAAATGACAAAGATTTTTAATATATTGTTTTGTTTTCCTTTCTTGGACTGCATATGTTTTTTTTGTTGTTTATGTTTGTTTGTTTGTTTTTCGGTTTCTCCTCAGTTCACTGCAATTTGGATAACCCCCCTATTGTCACTACACATACCAATGGATGTAAGTATCCTAGCAACAAACCCTTCCAATGATGGTTAAGTTAGATATGTACATAAACATTTATTTGTACATTTAGGAAAAAGTTTTCCTATTGGAAATAATTGAGCTTGAAATAAGTTGCATAGTTTCATGAAACTAGTATCACCACCAGCAAAAACCAGTTTCTGTGAGGCACAAGTTTACTGTAATGTTGTTATGCCTTAATAATTCTTAAAATAAGTTTTCAACAAAACTATATGGTATTAAATACTCGGATATATTCTTATTATTACAGTAAGTTTTAGATGACCTTTTGTATTCCTTTCATGTAACATAAAATATGATATTGATATATTCAATAAAATCAAAATATTTATTATGTAATAATTGGGTAAAATATTTAATATTCGGAATAATGATTGTATTTTTAATTTATTTTCATATTTATTTATATTTTGAGACCAAAGTTACATTTATGTTCCATTTATATATATTTTTTTTTTTTTTGCATAAATCTCTTGTGAAAAGATTTTTCAACCTTCAAGTTTTTTTGCGGTATGCACTTGTTTAGCAGTTAAATAAAAATTGTTAACTTTCCTTTTTTATTTTTCATGTTGCGTTATGTTTCAAGTTACTGCAAAAATTTAAATTAAAAAAATTTAAGAAGTCAGCATTAACCTAATTAAGAAAGTGAAATCCTATTTGACGAGAAGAAGGTGCTTGCTTTCCAAGTACAAATTGCCTAGAATTGAAGAATTAAAAATATGTACGTGTATTATAAATTCTTTCATTGATGTATTGATCAAAATTAATTTTTTTAAGAATTTTTTTTTTAAGTAACAATATAAAATTGATATATTGATCACATGNAAAAAAAAAAAAAAAGGATTTTTTTTTTTATTTGTGTGAAATCCTCATTGCTCCCACTAAATCTAACGTGCATAAAATTGCTTCCCATGCCTTTGTATGTCTGACTGAATTCCACTTAAATTTTACTGCTCATTAAGTTAGATTAAAATATTGACTTTTATAATTAAACTGATTAAGTCCTGTTATCTTTGAAATAAAACATAACTGTCAAGTTTGTCTTCTGAACATATGTATGTTTACACAATGTCTTATATGACCTAGCCATATACCATGTTATTTCAGTCCTCTTTATAATAAAATAAGTTATTTTACATTAAGCATACAGTTAAGCAATCTGATACTAATCAACAATAAGATAATACACACAGTACATAGTCTAAATCAATCGGCCATACCTATCATTTCAAAGTCATAGACGTTTCTGGTTTTCTTATAATTCAAACTCTACTAGTTACACATTTTTTGAAATCACATTAACTTTGTCCCCTTCATGTATTTTAGAAATTCTTCTACTACACTCCCTAGTTCCACTATTTTCTTTATTTACCCTAATTTGTATTTTTAAAACCCTTGTCATAAATTACATTAGGTTAATCATGATCAATACTACTGTACTGTTATAATAATCTGATCTTATCAGAGGTTCATTTAGTGAGTTTCTGAAATAATTCAGATTTAACCAAATTATATTTTTTTTTTGTTTACTACGTAATACGAACTTGGATTATTGTGTGTCCTAACTATTTTATCCATAACTTGCTGAACATGAAAATCCTCATGCGATTCCCATTTGAGGCAGGGTCACTATGGATGAGAGGAGGTTGGTATTAAACGGAGCCGGCTGTCCCACCTGAGGATAGACCTGTTGCTTTGGCCAGCCCGAATAATGTATGAAATGAGATGAGATGGTGGTGGAGAGACAGCAGATGAAGACAGGTGGAAATGGGAGAGCCCTGAGGAAACCCCCAGACCACTGCAGATTCCATCACATTCATGAGAACTCCCCTTCCAAAAATGTCCTGCCCACTAAGGGTTGTGATTGAAGTGAGCCCACCATGGGTCCATCCTATACTGTTAACTTACGAAAATCATTTCTTATTTTCTGTTGTTTGCCTTTTAACTGTTCCGTATATTTGTACATTCAAGCCTGTAACTGAGATGTTAAAATTATTAATTTAGTTCTCTACTTTTTTAAAATATTGATTTTGCTTGCTATACTGACAGTTTTCTCCGCCATACTGTTGAATTGTAAATATATATAGTGCTTGATGTTACTGAATTCAGGTATAAATAATTATTTTTGTTTTCTAATGCATTCATATATGCACTCTCATTTAGTATTTGCACAATTTCAATCCATTCTGTTAATTAATTTATAAGCACTAAGTAACTACTATTACCGAAATCACACAATTCATCATCCACTGTTTAAATGGTAAATTCTGCACCTTATATAGTGAGAGTTTATTTTATATTTGCGCTCCTATAAAATCCACAAGTTGTACATCATTCTAAGATATCTTCCACAAACTTACACAACTGAAGCCAAAAATAATTTTGCTACAGTCTCTCTTTTTGTTTTTCCATAACCTAGGTGTGGTTCATGTGCAAAGCTTACCATTTTCCTCCTAAGACACTTAGGCAGAATTATTTAGTAACCCCAAAACAAAATCTCATTTGTATATGTTATTCCATTCCCAATATTCCAAAAAATATTTAACTTATTAATTGATAAGGTTATATTTACTATAAGGACAACCTTGTTATATATACTGATACAATATATGTGAAAATCTTTACTAACAATATTTACAGTAGTCCGTCTGCACTGTTATTCCCAATCCATATATAAACTGATGAAATATATCTTATTGTAATCTCTAATATCTAAGTATTTTATAATGGGTAATGTGTTATCTAACAGTTTTAACACTGATATGTTACTTAATTTCATCTTAACAATTTGAAAGGCTACAATTTGCTTGGGACCCCACTGCCAATCTATATTTTCTTGTCGAATCCCTCAAGGACTTGTCAACTCAGGTACTTTAGGAAAACATTTTGTTAGGTAACTTACATGCATCAAAAATTCTTCCTATGCATTTTACTTAACTTACTCTATACTGCAATTTATTAAGATTAAATTTGGCATTTCACTCGCCACACTCTTAACACTAAATTTTAAATATTATATCCTTCCTCACAAAATGCAGCTGTTATATCATAAAAATAAATGCTAACTCCCTCTATATCTCCAAATATATTAGTATTGTACCTCAGAAAATCCTCTGCTGCAGATGAGAGACCCATTGGCAACCTTTCAAACCTACATTTCTAAATGGAGTTTTAGAACAATAGAAGTTTTCTTATATATTTATACACAAATTAAAATAATGATGATCTAAGTAAATCCTAAAAGATTTATCAGGTTTAATTGTTGTGTCTCTACTTTCTAAAATATCTGAGGTTTCTTTAAGCTCTGTTTTTATAGTTTCAAATACTTTCCTGTTATGATTCACCATTGTATTAAAAAAAATTTTTTCAAATTGATTTTGTATTTCCTTACTATATCCTAATTGCGCAAAATATAGTTAATTTTTTTTTTAAATTACTTGTTTTAGCTGCAACCACAAATTAATTCAATGGTCATGCCATTTATAATTATCTACTGACTTCATTTCTCCTCATTATCTACCCCCACTTACTAAAATTTTATATAATGTGTCCACAGACTGGAAAAACCGGAAAAAGTCAGGGATTAAGAAACTGGAAAGGGGAAAATGGAAAATCTCGAGAAACTTTCTGAGAGGTCAGGGAGAAGTTTTACTCATCTCCGCATCCACTCGGTAACTTGCATTAGCTGAATGATGCGCGCAATACATTTCACTGCCATTATCTAGTATGATAATCTTGCTCATTCATGCTGTTGTTTGCTAATATAATTTCACTCTTACATACAGTCATTATGTAGTGTGGTCTGCTCGTACATGCTAACCATTATTTGCTGGTATTAAAGTATTGGTCCATGTTGACAGTTTTTGTTCAGGGTTGCCAGCACACATAAAGTGGTGGAACAATGTAATTTAAATTATTAGAGATGCATGTTATTGTCAATAATTAAGTGTGCAGTGTTATGTTTCTGTTGATTTTATACACTGCAATGAAAATCAAAATAACACCCGAGTAGCATATTCTTATCCTTATAACTTAATTTATTTGTGTGCTAAAAATCTGATTTGATGTGGCAGTGATATGGTAATTAGAAGTTAACAAAATACAGGATACAAATTACCAAAATACGGTATTAGTTTGCCTACAAAATCAGGTCACATTTACACGTGCCTCCCACGATTCTGGGCTGTAAACTCTAAATCTATGGATTAGTGTTTCTACAGTCCGAGGGGCTTTGGTGTTGGTGTTTAGACTCCTAGCCTCCCACCTAGGTGAACCAGGTTCGATTCCAGGTGGGGTTGCCCACAGATTTTCGCATGTGGGAATCAAGTCAGACAATGCCGCTGGTCGGCAGGTTTTCTTGGCAATCTCCCATTTCCCTTGCCCTTGCATCACGGCGCTGCTCTATACCCACCTTGCTTCATCTTCATTGGCTCTCAAGACCTCGATGTAAATAGCAGTCCAAATTTATTCATGCACTCTATAGTCTGACTACCAAGGGCACCCACAACCAGACCAGCCACCATGAACTTCTCTTTTGCCTCTCTGACCATTGCAAAATGTGTTTTAACTGATGAAAATACCACAATGGAGGTAATTTAGAAAGTAGAAAAATGCCAGATGTCTACAAACACAAAACATGGTTTTCTAGCAAATGTGTTTGTATATTTTTCAGAAGTTTGCATGCATCCATTAAAGCATAAAATTTATGGCATGATTTGTATGGTAAAATTATATAGAAATTCTTTCATCAGAAAGATAGCAGCCATCATTAGTATTACCTTTACAAAAATTTGCACTTGTTCCATGCAACGTAAACTCAAAAGTTTGTTACAAATTCTAGACAGTGTACAACCCTATCAAAGATTGTGAGACAATTTGGCTGGGTATACTACACCAAAGTGTCCCTATACATCACCCAATCTACCATCCTTAACATAATTTTTTTCACATATTTTCATGTTTGTATGCCTTGCAATCTTGTGACCATGTCTGAATGCAAAAATATTGCAGCATCAGCTTTTACTTGGCTATCAAATCATCACTACTAAAATGTTTTTTTGTTTACTTCTCTCCAACAAGCTACATTTTTACATGTTTCTTTAAAATAACCCAAATAAAAGTGCCACTGCACGGACTAAATATCAGTGGGCGAATACTGCTCATCTACTGCCACCCCCAGACCTGAAGAGCCCTTACAGATTCTGGTACTTATCTCATTAAGTTGATCATCCACAAAGGTTAGGAGTCTTGTTCACCCCAATCATAGGCATATCCCATCTTATACATTAACATTTTTTCCCTACCATAATGATCTAGAACTTTCTATGTGAAATGAGGGGAAAATATTTTCACACATGCACGAGAACACAGTGTACTTGGATTGCATCATTCCCCTGTAATTTTCCTTGGAGAATACATCAGATGATGCTATTAGCCAATGATCAATCACACCCAGTTGTGATGTCACATATCCAGTGCGTGGTCATGACTGTGGAAACAGTCAGTTGTGTAGTACAAATGCTGGAGGTGAGACACCATGCCAGACATGTCCCTCTTGCACAGTGGCATGGAAAACCTGGATTAATGAAACACATTTTTACGTGAAAATAAGTAAATGGTACATCGGTCAGTGTGTTTGACTACATCGAGACAGGCTGCCTCTCTCAACATAAACATTTTTTTTCAACAAAAAGTGCCAATTGGAACATAATAACTTATATTTAGATTGTTTTATGAAGTTTGAAACTATGTATTTGAATTACTTTATTCATAAAGTTTATGTTTCAAAGCCATGGAAAGTGCTGTAAAAAAACAGCGCTATTTTTTCATACCTGTGTTTACATTGCATTATTATAAATAGTTCCTTAACTTCTCCTGCCTTGATATTGGGATTTTAGGTAAGTAATGAATTATTTCATGCACTGGGTTGGTGTGATTTACAATGCCAGTATTTGTTATACTCAAAGGATTCTTCTTACTTTTGTAGTAAAAACTATACCTGTATTTAGTCATTGTTACTTACCTGCGGCAGCTTACAGAAGTCCCTAGTACAGGTACTGCAATATGAAATGTGTATACTCAGTTAATGGACTTAGCAATAAAATAATGTTTTTCTTGTATCTGTTGTAATCCCAATGATTATGACAACTTTTTGAAATATAATTTTATAAGTACATAGTTGATTTTTACTTTAATCTTTTCAGTAAGTGAGTGAGTGAAGAGATTTGGGCAGCTCTTAACAGCGAGGTCTTGATTGCCAATTTTTCAGTAAGAATTTCCAATGAAATCACAGAAAAACAGACACAAAATTAAAAGTAAACTTGAACATATGATTTAGTATTGTAAATTATAGTACAGGTAACTGATACCTAACAGAGTTTAGTATAATATTTGAGTTCAGCGATTTGGGCGGCTCTTAACAATGAGGTCTTGAGAGCTAATGAAGGTGAAATGAGGTGAGAATTGAACAGCACCTGAATGCAAGGGCGGGGGAAATGGGAGATCCCCAAGAAAATCCACGTACCGACATCGTCTAGCATGATTCCCACTTGCGAAAATCCAGGAGTGACCTGGTTGGGGATTTAACCCAGTTTGCATTGGGGGAGACGAGCAGGCTAACCGCTCAGACACCACAGCCCCAATATTTTGGATTACCTATAATTCTTAGGTTGGGCTTGGTTGCCTAAAATTGTGAATGTTTATTGTGTGTCTCTTTCTCTGTCTTAATCCTTCTCTTTTTCTCTATTTTTTTCTCTTTCTTTCTGTCTACAGACATATAGACATGCACACACAAAACCCCATAACACTTAGTCAGGGTGGCCACTCAACTGGGAAATCGGGAAATACGGGAAAAAACCATGAATTTTCTTGAGTGCAAGGAAAACATTGAAATACCAGGAATTTTCTAAGAGTCTGGAACATGTACTTGCAGGAAATTTTTTCACGTGCCCACACTGCGAGCAATACATTGCACATGCAGCAGCTGTTACGATTCACTCGAACCTACTCTTATTTTGTCTGGTTTTTAACTAAATAAATTATTAAAGTGGTTTTTATGTCCCTGTGATGCATTTTTGTAGTGGCACTGGCTCCAGTAACTGTTTAACCAAAATGTAAACAAGTTCAGTCCGCAAAAAAAAATATATCCCTTGAGCAGAGCCCAACAACACAGGTGGTCTAGGTGTATCGCATCAATCAATAACTTATCTAGCATGAATCCAGTCGCATGACAACTGAATGCAAATCATGCTACAGACCATTGGGGCTAAACAAATACCAAATGTTGTGTGTGTTTACAGACTACAATTACGTTTCAGTGTTTGGAAGTCATTAATATTGTTTCTTCACGCGAGTAATTTGTGTTACATAGTGAAAAAATTTGAATTTCATACTGTAGTATTTGTGGTTTATTTTATTTTATTATGTGGTATGAAAAGTCTATTGATGTGAAACATATTCTATTTGCGGTCCTAGAGAGTTTGATGTTGAAAATAATATTTTTTAATGTAATACCATAATCTACGTAAATAGCAGCAAGGTTATGTTAACTGTGCCGGTGTGTGTTCAATATACCTAAGTGTTCAGGTACAATATACAGTGATAAATACAAAAATGAATTTGAGTGTGTGGAAAGGACCCCAAAGTGCAGTACAAATGTGTTGTGCAAATTATGCAATGGGAAAATTTATTTTAGTAGTATTGGAACAACTGCCCTAGTCAGTCGTGCTAAAGGTGAAAAACACGTTTCTTTGATGACAAATAAGGAAAGATCTATGTTTTTATAAAGAAAAAACAAGGTTTAGAACCTACAACTTGTGCAGTTGCAGTGCCTACTTTAGATTTTCCATGCTCAAGCACAGGAACTGCAACATTAAAAACATATCTTGTTAATAAAAAAATGTAGAAAGTTTAAATTTTATTGCGCAGAGCAAGTTTTGTGTATCATTTGGCATTTAGGAGTGATGCAGGTTTGGCATCTTTGTTATCCATAATATTTGGGGACAGTACTATAGCTAACAAAATGCAGGTAGAGAGAACAGTTAGCTTACACAGTAGTTCATGGAATAGCGCTGTATTTCACTGATAGGCTCAAAATTACTTTAAATAGCTATGCTCATGTAGTTTTAGCATTCAAGGAGTGCTTGAATAAAGTCTCCCAATGACAACAAATGTACATTCATGTCAAATTTTGGGATGATGAAGTGTCAGGTAACTAGTAAATATTTGACTTCTGCTTTCCTTACTAAGGCATGTGCCATTGACCTAGGTGCTATTCAAGAATTAGTCTCACCTCAGCTTCTCCAAAAAACAATAAAAATTTCAATGGATGGCCCTAATTCCAATCTTAAAGTAGTCAAGACCTTGAAGTTGTGTTACATAAAGGGAATGTTGATGCTCATTTTCTTTAATTAGGAACCTGTGGTCTGCATAGCATACATAATGCATTTAAGACAGGTTTTCATTCTACAGGCTGGAAGTTAGTTCAATTTTTGAGGGCCTTACACAATTTTCTCAAAAATTTTCCTTCCAGAAAAGGGGATTTTATTCAGTATACAAAATCAACAAGATTGCCCCAGATGGGTGAAAAATGCTAAAGTGGCTGTGATACCAGACTTATTAAATTATGCTAGCAATGTTACAAAAGAGAAAAAAATTCTTGCTTGTGGAAGCTTCAGAATTGTTTCTGAATTTTTGAAAGACAAATTCCTAGGGCCAAAGTTATCTCTTCTCTATTTCTGTATAGTGCTTTTCATTTGTTGGTCAAACCTATCATGGAAAGATTTGTCAAAGGAGATGCTATTAAGAACAAAGATGTTCTAAAGATAAATCTGTCAGTCAGTGACATACTTGTATGTACAAAAAATACTGTTTTGGGATTTACCACAAAAAGGTAATTCCATGTCAAATCAACGGGGCTTACAACCTTACCCCCTCCAATTTTTTTTATTTTTGCCACACATTTAGTAGCCCATGAAAGTACTTATGTCCTAAATTCCCAGCCTTCTACCTGAAACACTGTAACTTCACTGCATAATCCCTAAAAACGAACATAGGATGGTGTGCAAACCCTTCTTGTTTTCTACACAATGTAAAGAAGAGAATACTGTAGTCATAAACACTGAAGATCTGGATTTAGAAGCCAGTGTAGGGTTTGTGACTTGTATCTACAATGACCAGTGGTTACTTGCATGTGTGATCAATATCAACGAAGAAAAACAAGTAGTGAAGGTTTCTTTCCTGGCCCCTCATCGACCTTCTACATCTTTCACATACCCGAGGCATCCAGATATTCTAACATTGACTTCTGAATACATTTTGACATAAGTAGATCCCATAACAGCAACAGGAAGTGTGTATAGACTGACCCAATCAGAAATGCAGAAAATTAGTGACAGTATCCTGATGGGGAAAAATGAATCCAAGTAAAACTTTTTATAAAACCCAAATGCAAAAGTATAATTTTTCTAAAAATAAATTGTGTATGGTGTCCCTAAAAACATGTTTGCTAATAGCCTTTAATTTGTATACTTTATATTTAAAGCAAACACATTTGAAGGTCCTTTTGATTATAAGAGGAGTATTTTCTGTGCAGTGAGCAATATTTCATCTTTGAAAGTCTTAATTTTCAGAGGTGAGTTGAGTTTACATCTTTTTCACTGTTATATTACAGTACTGAATTAAATCTCAAAGCTCACTGACGATATTCATTACAAAAGGACTATCAATAGAACTACCTAAAATATACAATCACGGTTAATGTTAAAAATATATTTAACTATCATTAGCTTTATTAGGTTTTTCCCTTTTAAAGCCTACAGTTTCTTTTGAAACATTTTTATAGCATCCTTAGAAATAAAATTTATTGTGTAAAGCATGCCATCGCAGGCCTATACATTTTTGCATGTTTAAATTGAAAAATTCAATGAACCCATAGTCATCCCAACTTCAAGTATGGGAGGCACCTAGAGAACATACATAAAAACATACATTTTTAAATTTGTTATCTCTTTTTAAAAAAAGTAAGGTCAAATTTGATATGGAATGACCTTGAACAGAAATATTATTAAAACTTACTTATATATATTGCCGGAAAGCCCGCATAAATAGCTAGAGAATGAGCTAATGTAGAGTTGCATAGCTTGCAAATGAGCAGACCCAATCCACTTAACATAAACTGTGAGCAATGGAAAAATGGAAATTTAAAATTGCAATATTCAGAACAAAACAAGGTAGAAGGCTGGGAATTTAGGATATAAGTTCTTTCATGGACACCTAAATGTATTCCAAAAAAAAAGTTGGTAAGGTTCGAGTTGAAAATAATAATTTTTTTTTGTTGATTTGACATCGAATTGCCCAAAAGTTGCTTTATAAAAGTTAGAAAAGTCAGTATCCGGCTTAGATCCAGCAGTAATCGGTGTTAGTCCCACATTAGCATAACAGAGAATGCAGAATCTCAGTGAAGCACTTGTTGAGAAGAGGTGGATGGCTGGCTCCTTAGCAGTGAAAACTGAATTTAAGGAGGAGCTCTGCACAAAACTGCTGGAATCTGTTAAGTCATACTGAAGAAATGAAATGTGTTTGGATCAGTTTTGGAAGGAAGCAGTTGATTTTGGCAAGTTCTTTCCAAATTTTACAATGCTTGTTAAAATGATGCTGATTTTGTCCCATGGCAATGCATTAGTGGAAAGGGTATTTTGAATCAATGCAGTGTGTCATATGGAAAATCAACATGAAGAAAACCCAGTAGGTTTAAGACAAATGTATGAATCTGTCTCAGTTTAAGGTGGCATAGAGAAATTTTTTATTGCTAGAAGAATAATTCAATCATGCCAACTTCTTGAATATCCAGCAAAAGAAGCTGTAATAATAGAAGAATAGATATTAATGAAAATAATAGAACAGGTAAGTTATATAGATATAATAAGCTGGTCATTTTCTGTTGTGATCTGTGATTGTGTGAGCCTTAATCTAATTTATGCCTGTGTTGTTTAATTTTATTCTGTAAAATATATTAGCCCATACTTAAAATTTTGAAGTTTATTGCCTGGTAATTTCATTGGATACTTATACGCATATATCGAGAAAAATCAGCCTTGAAAAACCAGGGGGAAAAAAACAGGAATTTCAAAATGTCAAATGGATGGCCACCCTGTTACTGCAAACGTTTGTGTTTTAGGGAACTGAAGTATAATTTTTAACTATTAGCTCTGGTTTGCAGTATATTATGTATTTGTTTATTTTGAATGCAGTGTTCTCTTAAGAAAGATAGACCTATATATAGGCATGATAAATTTAATAAAAAAATTAATTCCGCTATAATTTTTTCCATGTCCATTTTAACTGTATATTTTGTTATAAGAATAATAATTTCATTAAGTGAAAAATGTATCAAAAAGCAAAAGTGATTTGCCCGTTTACAACACAGTTATAAAACCTCATTATAAGCAGACTTATTTGGTGGGCATCATAGGTGATTTTTGTATGCCTAAGGATTAAGTGGGTTTATATAATTTTTCAGATATAAGTGCAATATAATTATGAATGAGATAGGCAATGTTTTAACTTATATTTTGTGATTGCACTTAAAACTATGAGTGTAGTGTTATTAAATAGAATTTTTGAAAAATATCGCTGTCATAATACTTAAGTTCCTAGGTTTTTGTAATAGCTTTCTAAAGATAATTCTTAAAGTTTTAATTTAAAACTGTTTAACGTATGTGAATTTGTATTTCAGGTTAGTCCGTGTTAAGTAATACTAAATAAATTTTAATTTTATCACCTTTATAAATTTTTTAAAAATCTGTTAGTCTGGGAATTTTATTTCTAAATTTCTGTAGCCATCCTATACTAGCATTCGGATTTAAAAAAATGGTGTTGCATTAATATCCACAATCATTAATTTTATTTTATTTCCCTTGCCCTTGATAATAAAATCACTAATTATGTACCCCCACAGGTTTTATTATCTCGTCATGATAACCAACATGAACATTGAATTTTTTTCACAATTGTCGGTTTGAAAATTCTTCAATGGTGAAATATTACATTCAGCATCTGTATAAGTTTTACACTGAATAAGATTCTTATTAATATTCGCACTTTGTGACCACTGCTTTATTCTACCTTCAGTATTATGCACTGGTGTCCAAAATCAAAACAATAGACAGACATCCATCTTCCCGGTAATGATTTTGCCACAAAATAGTATCACGTGATAGTAAATTATAAAACTTAAAATAAAAACTATCATCATTTCTTGACGAACTAATGAAAAATCAACTAATGTCCTGCTTTTCAAGAGTTAGTCACTTTCAAACACATCCAGACAACTGGTTACATCTGCTCAATATGACATGTGAACACCTCTGGCAGCAATACAGGCCTGACAACATGGCATGCTCCAAATGTCATCAACCACAGTTTGCTGTGTTAAAGACCATTCTTCCTTTAGAGCAGCTTGTAAACCTTGGTGAGTAATTGGTGGGTTTGGAAGTGGAGCAACTTGTCTCTCTAGAGCATCCCACACATGCTGTGTTGGATGCAAGTCAGGAAAGCAAGCCAAGCCATGTGTGCAATGTATTAATTTTCCAGCTGTACTCTGAGACATAATGATCATCTATCAGTAGGATGTCTGTGCCCACAGCACTTCAAAACAACTGAACATGGGGTGCCAAGATCTCACCTCATCACAATACCCAACAGTAGTTAAACCTTGCTGGTTTACCCATACAATATCATGGAGAGGTGTTTGAGTAGGTAGCATAATGCCTCTCAACATCATTATTGATCCACTTCCATATTGGTATCTTTCCACTATGTTTGAGGGTCGAAATCGTGTTTCGTGTTCTTTCCAGATGTAAACCCTTTGGGAATCACTCTGAAGACTAAATCTGGACTCATCCATAAAGAGAGCATTGGCCCGCTGTTTGACTGTCCAGCAAACATGTTGATGGCTCCACTCTAGACATCTGCGAACACGTGTCAGGGGTACACATACAGCAGGTCTCAGACAATGAAGGCCTCTCTGCCTAAACTGTTTGTACACTGTTTGCCTCGATACAACTGTTGTAATGGATGCTGTGAGGTCAGATGCCAGCTGCTATGCAGTATTATGGTAGTACTCTTTCTGATGTCACACTTGGTCATCCTTGCCCTAGTCTTCGGGATATAATTCTGGATGCTAAAAACTGTCACATCCGAGAAACAATGGAACAATGTAGATTAAGCCATTTGGCCACATCAGCTACAATTGATTAGGATTACAGAACTGTACTTCAAGTCGCCGACCAATCATATCCCAGACATGTTCGATGGGCGACATGTCAGGCGAACGTACAGGCCAGGGAAGCAGTGGTACCAGTCATTCGTTGAAGGCTTGCACATTCCTTGCAACACGTTGCTGGGCATTGTCCTGCTTAATTATGGCATGTGGAAGTTTCCTGAAGGAGGGGCAGTACTTCGGGCTCTAAAACCTTCCTGATGTAGCACTTGCTGCTCAGAATGCTCTCAATACGTAGGAGTTGATTACATGTTCTATCCAATGGTGCTCCAAGCCATCACATCTTGTGGTTGTCTACTATGTTGCTCCACAATGTACGCTGCCAGATTATAGTCATCACGGTAGCATCTAACATATATGTAGCCATCACTGTAGAACAGGTTAAAGGGGACACTTCCGAAAACACAAAATTTTTCCGCTCAGCATGCCAGCTATGGCGTTCACGTGCTTATTGCTGTTTGAGGCATTTGTGGTTTCTGGACAATGGAAGCAGACGCAATGGCATGCGTTCCACCAGTCTAGTCCGCAGCAGACGGCGTTGCACCGTCGACACAGACAGGTTCACACCTGCTGCAGTGCTCCAGTGTCGAGCCAACATTGTAGACGAGGCTGTACGGTCCGTTACGGCCATGCAGACAAGATGGTCATCCCATGCTATGGTCACATTACGTGATCCAGTATCTGCTTGTCGCTGTGTATGACCTCTTTTTCCAATGGTTCCACACATGCATCACTGTTGTAGCAGCATGACCTGTACAAGCCGTATGACGAACCCGTTTCCCGGAGACCTATCATTCTGCCCCATTCGACCTCTCACATGCATGCTGATATGGCACCCTTTGATGTTGACGAGGCATACTGGCACTTGCTTTCACTTTATTTGACAGCTCTTTACTGACTGAGGATGCATAATACTAATCTTACAGGTCAAACTAGAGAGGGCGATGGTGTGCATATGTGTAAGTCATCTCTCTGCAATTGTATTCACTTATTGTGGGTACACTGTTGTATGCATCCTCTGAGTTTGGATTCATTTGGGCTATTCTTTCTGGGTGTTGCAATTTTCACAAACAATGTAGTGTGTACGCGTGCGTGCATATGAGTGGATCTTGCATGTGTATATACACCATGTTTCTAAAAATCAACGACAAACTCTAGGAGGTGATTCCTTATAATAAATAAAGTAGAAAATATATTTGACACTTTGTACCTAAATTCAATATTAAGGGAGGAATGAGCCGTTGAAAATCAAATTTGAAACTGTGATTACCCAAAATATTGGAAACTAAGTAATATTAAATTATAATACTCTGAACATTGTTTTCTGTTATCTGGATCCTCAACCTACTTGTTAATACCTGCCACAGTAATGAAAATAACGGGTTGGCTACCCTCTTATTTTTTACCACTTTTGTACCGTCTGTATATTGGAACAT
This sequence comes from Clitarchus hookeri, assembly GCA_002778355.1. Taxonomy (NCBI): domain Eukaryota; kingdom Metazoa; phylum Arthropoda; class Insecta; order Phasmatodea; family Phasmatidae; genus Clitarchus; species Clitarchus hookeri. The sequence goes on from NQII01000664.1 coordinate 306,923, forward strand.
TTGATGATTGCCTATTGAGCAGTATCACTTAACTAACAAAAATGGTCCTCTTGTTGCAAGTGCGTAGGACCCACCAATTTCGTTCAAAACACACACGGAGCTTCGGCTCAGCATTACATTCCGTTGCACATAGGTCACACTGCACTTGTGCATCTATGGTTGGCTGCTGGGTCCACTGCACAAGCAATGGTGGAAGACATTTTAACACTTACTGTAAACAACATGTACCACACATTTATAAGCTTACAGTACGTAAGTAGTAGGTTTCATTTAACAACAAAAGTTGACCTGTGTCAATATGCTACACCCCATGGTGCTCGATAAATGGATGTTTTATGCCTGCAACATAGGCAACACTCGGGCACATTACTGGATGTATAAGTAGCATCGGAGGGACATTTGACAGACAATACACTTTTACTTAACAGATATTGCTAGCTGTCCATATGGCATGCAGTCACTTGTGTGCTTCGTATGTGCGTAAGTATAGTTCATACTGCTACACGTTTGGTCATAGAGCGGTGCACACAGACAGAATTGACAGACATGCTGTTAGTGTATGGGCAATGTGAAAGTAATGGACAAGCAGCCCAGCATCTGTATGCGAACAATATCCATGCAGGAATGTACCACACCACATTTGAGTCAATTATGTGACTACTGCGGGAAAAGGGAAGCTTGCATTTTGTGTGTGCTAATGGATGTGTTGCATGTTGTACGCACCCTTTAAGGGTGCTGGACAGGAGATCATTAGTTACATACTTTATTTGCATCATTAGTAATACATATTTTATTTGTACCATACACTGCTCATTGTTTACACAGAAAACGAAGTGTCATTTCCTGGAAATAAAGAATTATTAGATTTCACAGTTGCCACGTGTAAGCGCACGTCAAAGTCTCAGTGTTACTATATCGTATAAAATCATATCACAGCAAAGAAATAATTAACAGCAAAAGTAAAAGCACTGAGCTACTTCAGAAAACCTTTATGATTACTTACGGGAAAGTGTGTGTAGTTTGTAAGCATTGTTGATTGGCTAAAATGTGTAAAGCGTAGACAATTTACACTTACAACAAATTTTCTCAACATCATTACAAAAGTTTCCTGAAGTAGCTCGGTGCGTTTGCTTTCACTGTAATTTATGTCGCTGCTGTGATTATAATAGTTTGTACTGTTAGTAGGAACACAAATCGGTAACATGCAACTTTGACATACGCTTACATGTAAACTAAGACATCTAAACATGTTTTATTTGCAGGAAATGATAATTATCTAACGTCTAAATGTTGAGCAGTGTTTGGTACAAATAAAGAAATACTATTTTTTTCTGACGAGTACCCCTAAACCACTGGGTATGTGCCGCAGGCATCGAAGCATGGTGCAAGGTACTGTTTGAAAAGGAGGTTTTGGCACATGTTGAGCTGCCGTTAGAAACACACGTGAGCTAGTCAGCGACCACAGCAGTTTGTGGAGGGTTCGAAATGAACACCTGCTACACCCATTTCACTACTGGAAGGTACAGGCACTACATGCAGACGACTGTCACCATCAGACCCAATTTGCACTATGGTGTCTGGAACAGTGTAACAGTATTCCTGGGTTAGCATTACGTATCCTGTACACAGATAGAGCGTTTTTCACGCATGATGGAATATACACTGTACATAACGTGTATGTGTGGTCCGATGGCAATCCGCATGCCACCCATACGTCTGGTTGGGTACGATTTTCTGTGAATGTGTTGTGCGGTCTAGTAGGCAAAGTTTACTTGGATCGCACTTCTTACCACAATGGCTTGGTCTCTCAGTGTTTTATTAAAGAAGTCTATATTAAGCACAAAATATACATACACTGTCCGAATCTGTACCCTGCAAGTTGGGAGCCTTAAGGGCAGATCAAATACCAAAATGCTCACGGATTTTAACGTGGTGGACGTTAGACGTCTAGGACACAAAGACTTCTTGAGCGACAAACGCAGACACTTAGCTGTATCTGGCTCGGAGCTTTCCCGCGCATCTTGATTCGGGGCTTTCCCACGCGTCTTGACTCAGCGGCGACATCGCTAGACGCCCTCTGTCTTTTCCCATGCGTCTCAACTGCCTTTCAAATATTGCATTGTTTTAGTAAGCAGATGGCCAGTAGCCAGTATTGAAATTGTAGTGAGCCTGGCAACACGTGTAGTTGTTTTCTGCTGTATATTGTTTTTACTTGTAAGTTTTATGAGTTTTATAAATGTTTCAATATGCCAAGAAAGTGATCAACCAAACAATTTCTGCTACGTGTGTGGTGAACTGACCTTCAAGTCTCGGAGGCAAAATTTACACCCCTTGTGAAAAAAATGTTATGAGTTTTATTTTGGGTGTAAAGCTGGTGATTTCGATGAAGACTGGGCCCCAAATATATGCTGTGTATCATGTGTTAGGCTTCTCATTGGATGGAAAAATGCTACTCAGCATATGCCGTTTTCAGGCCCTATGATTTGGAGAGAACAGAAGGACCATTTAACTCACTGTTATTTCTGCTTAACCAACATTAAAGGAATTAATTCCAAAACAAAATATAGAGTTAAGTATCCTAATTTGGCTTCTGCAATGAGACCTGTGCCACATAGTGAAGAGTATCCTGTACCAAAGTATCCAGATTTCATGACCTTAAGTGATAACTCTGACTCCGACCCAGATCATACTGAAGATGAAAGAAAGGAGAGAAGTGACCCTACATTTGAAGCAAGTAGTTCATCAGAACCTCACCTTTTANAAGAAAGGAGAGAAGTGACCCTACATTTGAAGCAAGTAGTTCATCAGAACCTCACCTTTTAACTCAAGAAGATCTGTCTAAACAGTCTGCTGAGCTTTTAGGTTCCAGGCTTAAAGGTTGGAATCTACTCCAAAAAGATACACGGATATGCATTTATCGTGGTCGCGATAGTGATTTCAGTGAATACTTCTCTAACGAAGGCCATGTAGTTTTTTGTAATAATGTTTGTTCATTAATGGAGGTTCTTGGATATCAACATCAGCCAGATAAGTGGTGATTGTTCATAGACTCATTGAAAGTTAGTTTGAAGGCTATACTACTGCATAATGAGATNATCAGCCAGATAAGTGGTGATTGTTCATAGACTCATTGAAAGTTAGTTTGAAGGCTATACTACTGCATAATGAGATTGAATTACCATCAATACCTGTCACGCATGCCAGTGATTTGAAAGATACATATGAAAATATGAAATTATTGTTAGAAAAAATTAACTATACTAAATATAACTGAAATATCTGTGGTTATTTGAAGGTCATAGCTTTATTTTTAGGTTTGCAACTATACACAAAATTCTGCTGTTTTTTGTGTGAATGGGACAGCAAGGATAGGAAGTCTCACTACATAAAGAAACAATGGCCTAAAGGTGAATTTCTTATTCCTGGGCATAAAAATGTAACACATACGCCAATAGTGGATCCCGAAAAGGTGTATTTACGTCCCCTGCATATAAAATTGGGGCTTATAAAAAATTTTGTAAAAGCAATGGATAAAAGTTGTACTGCATTTATGTATCTGAAATCTAAATTTCCTAAAATAAGCGATGCAAAATTGAAGGAAGGATATTTATAGGGCCGCAAATAAGATCACTAATATTGGATGATGAACATTTTGAGGAACTGTTACATCCACCGGAAAAAGAAGCGTGGAAATCATTCAAAGATATCTGTTGTGGATTTCTTGGCAATAATAAAGAACAAAACTATAGTGAGTGATCTTCTGACGTCGTTCAAAGGAATGGGCTGCAACATGCCTTATAAAATTCACTTCTTGGACTCTCACCTAGAGTTCTTCCCTGAAAATCTTGGGCTATCTCTGATGAACATGGTGAGAGTTTTCATCAGCAGATTTCTACTATGGAAAAGATGTACCAAAGCAAATGGAGTCTCAATAGGCTGGCCGACTACGGCTGGAACATGAAGAGAGAATCCCGAACGCAAAATTTGGCCGAAAATCATCATATAAATTTTTTTAGGTAAGCGTAAATTAGCCGTATATTTATTATTTAGTGTTTTGTAAGTACTAATTCTTTTAAAACTTTAAACACGTGCCACAAAAAAACCCTGCCTGATGGAAAAAATCTGAGAACATATTTGAACTCAGCATGGTAAAGATAGTTAGATTTTGTTTATTTAGTCCTTGTGAAAGAAAAAACTTTTTTTTTGTTGACCAGTATAATTGGAGTTTGCTGTGATCTTGTGCTGGCTAGCTCTAAGTAATGGCAGTGTCTCGGGTATGTCGCTCTGCATGGTTGCAGGAGTACTTGCAACTTGTACTGCCGCAGTGTTGTTATGGCCACACTGCATGCCATAACTTCATGATGGACTCTTAGAAAACACTCACTGGCTGCCTGGTATGAAGCATAGATCTTCATGACTCAACACATAAGCAAGTGGCTGCAAGAAAATCACTCTTAAGATAACACGTTAACATCAGTGGCTGCCAGCAGTTTAAACGAACCCTGTACTATGGACAGCTTCATTCCCCCACCCCAATCTTCTTTTTCCCATATTTTTCCAGTGTGTGGATAATTAGAGATCTCATCCCACCCCCACCCCCCTCCTACTGGAAAAATGAGATTTTGTGGGCCACAATGTGGCCATGTATGTATAAGTTATTATGTAAAAAAAAATTGTTGTCTTCTTAGTAAAACTACACTTAATAGTCTTAAATTTATCTCATAAATTTAATATGTCATATAACTTTACTTAAAAAATAGTATTTTTCTATTGAACATCCAATGTTATGGCAGATTTCATTCTGTGATTTTACCACTATTCCAAGTTTTTCTCCTGGAAAAAAAAAATATTATCATGGGAAACATTTTTGCACGTACCAAGTTACAATTCGTCGTTTATTTTGTAGAGATAAGACAAAAACTTGCAAGATAATCATAAAGATAACACCCGGTGTCATTTTAAAATCTTACTGGATTCATGAGAAGCTGGAAAACGTGTTTGGTACATTATGTATGTGTCAGCACTGATAAGAGCAATTTTAATACTACACAACCAAATTCAAAACTGGTTTCCACGTCCAAGATGTAGTGGAATTGTAAACTATCAGAACTCATGCCACACATTTGAAATCATATAATGGCTGCACATGCACCTTAATATTAATAACAGCACTTTTTCAAAAATAGTCCATTTAATTTTGCAGTATATTCTATTCCCGAGAAAATGGCACCACTTTGTCAGGTAGCGATGAAATTTTGGTTTTGTGTCAACTCAAATTGAGGACAGCTATTTTTTATCTAACAATTCAAAACGTACATAGTACACAAAATTTGGATGGCGTATGCTTTAAAGTTAAACATCACAATTTTCTTGTATTTCAATCATTAAATTCATTATAATCCATTCACGGTATCTTTGATACTTTTGAAAAGAACCTTTTTAAAATCTCCCTAGGAATTACATGTTCAATTGGTTATAAAAATATATATATGGAAAAAGGTTTTGTCTTGCTATTAGCACTGAAGCACTATATAAATTGGTTGTTTTAAGTTTTTAGTATATTTTTTCAATAAATTATAATAATTTGTTAAAAGTCCGTACGAATTAACAACGGATTTTGAAGGGACATGTTGGTTATAGCTGAAAAGAAATAGTTCGTAGGTTAAATATTAATATGTATAAATTTAATGACGTAATTGTAAAATTAATATTCCTTAACTATACATTTACATTTTCACGTAGCACTCATGGGTAAAGATTTCACTGTTATTAATTGAAATAAAATAAATTTCAGTGTCTGTCCAGCGGACTCATACACTCCATCTTGTCCGTTTGGGCACGTTTTTTTTTTTCAGAAGTATAACCACGCCATATTGGATATTGGAGACGCTGAATTGTGGTTATAAAACTAACGTAACACATTCTTTCTACTTATAAGATAATTCTAGGTTAAGATGTAATTTTAGTATTAGCGTTGTTATTTCTGCAGTTTATCAAATAAACGTGCAAAATATAGAAAGGCATTTGAATATTTCCGTTACGTAATTGCCTTCGCAATCCTTAACAGAAAAATATATTTTAAAAGAATGAAAAGGAATCAAATTTTGGTCAATAACTGATAATCGATTATTTTCGAAAGCTTTTTGTGAAGCGTAAGAGATAGCAGCACAGTGCGTTTGCTTACACGTCTTTCTATTATATCGTCTTTGCGCCGCAGGTAGTGTTGTTTTGATGTTGTGGCAGTGAA